>JAANSO010001005.1:0-20510 GCA_036507315.1 Lepidocyrtus fimetarius | reverse complement strand
TAAGAAAAGCTCATAACTCATTCGTTTTGTCTATTTTCTCCTGTAAATCTACGATTCAATTACGACATAAAATTAACATATTTTGTTCTAGAAAACTGTGCTTTTCTGGAATATTCAATAGAAATATTAAAAATGCAAGGATTTCTTGTTACAAGGATGAGTAATGCAAGACAAACTTGATAAAATATAAACAAGTTTGCATTATAGCTATAGAGATAATGTTGTTAGGACTTAATGTTTGCTAACCAAAGTTAACTTGGATGACGGCATTGCATTCCATTGCATTCAATTATGCAATAAATTATGCAAACAAAATAGGGATTTTGATGAAGCCATACGTTTTATCCGTTTCTACACGCTACAACTCAAAATATTGAAGAGGTTCGATAGTATTGGTTAAATGTAAACACAAATAAATTTTTGCTAATTGCGACAGCGTCATTGAAAACTTTTGGTAAATATTTGTTGAAAATGTATACAAAACAAATCAAATAAGAAAATGAAAGGAGGAGAAAGGAAGGTTTGTTTTTACAAAGAATACAATTTTTATGTAGTTTTCTTTGGAATAGAGTTCCAAGCAAATAACGTCTTGTTGATCAAATAGAATCTGGAAAGTGTGCGTAGTTGACCAGAGTAGGTTTTTTGTAAAGTTTTAGAGCCTCACTTGAAAGCTTTCTCTTAACTCTTCATCATAAAATCCTTCTAAACTTTTCCATTAGAAATTCAATAAAAAATGACTCCAAATGAATGAATACTGCATTATATTCTCTGTAGGGGCTTCCAATTCTTAAAGCTTAATCTATTCCAAAAACTAAAAACCGATAAAATGCACTGAAGCCTTATTGCTTACAGGTATAAATTGTTCAAAAACTAATAGGATTGTCGCTTAGACAAAGGGTTAATTTGGAAATGCAATGATAAACAAATTGCAAGAACAACAAGTTGATACTTCCATATAGACATCCAATTTAACCTGATACTTTGCAACAAGATTTTATTAAAATGTCAAGTCTAAAATTAACTTATAGAAGAAACGTTTTTACTTTGTCTACGTCTACACATTTTATTCAATGTAATACAATACTTACCGAAATAGGATACTTTCACCGAAAGCTTTTCTTCGTTTTTTCTTTAATGAAATACCTTTCTATAGCTTGCAAAGACTATTTCTAGTTTACTAAAACACCACTTTGAGCTGTATTTTAACAAGTTTATTACAGATCTGGATTCAGACTAGGTTTTTCACTAATATTCAAAACTTATAAAAAATTTAATACTCTTCACTAAAACTTTAAGACACCTGCATTTAATGTACACGCGGCTTGCATTATTATTTTTTACGTTCCATTTAAAACTTTTATCACCACCGCACACTTCTCATAAAAAGCAGACCATTAAGAGGGTCATTTTGTGAATGCTTTAAATGATAAAAAACGAGCATTGTTTTACAATCCTTATCAACTCACAGTCCCGTTATTATGCTTATGTAACTGGAAAAATTCTTTCGCTAATCATGATTTTAGCATGAAGGCTTACGCAGAGGGTAATCAGACAGACAAGAATCCTTGTTTTGGAGTGACGCATCCTTTCCCATTTGTTTTTGACGGGTGCATAGCTAAGCCATACTCATGATTTTTTTGTTAATCATCAAAACTTTAAAAATTAACATGAGATTACGCAATAAATGCATAAAACATGATGCATGAGAACACAAATAATTCAATTTCCAAACTATTTTCTAAAAAGGCCCAAGGTTGTGCAAGTTTGTATGAATAAAAGTAGTTTTTTAATAACGGAAGGACAAATAAACAGCTTGCAGCAAAGTGTGCCGTTTTAATCAAATCCTCAAAATATTTGTTACCTGGAATATTTTAAAAATGATTTAAATCCCCTATTTTCCATGAAATTAATGTAATTTTTGCGTCATTGTGTTTAAAGTGCATTAATATAAATTGATTAGTATAAAGCTCAAAGATATCTTTTTTCAATGACTAATGATGTGACTCATGTCAATTTTTATCTATGATTGACTTGTATGACACGACATAATTATTGTTAAGATAAGATATGTTTTTGGTGCAAGGTAATTAAACTTTTCAGGATTGTCTGTCAAAAGTAGAAAAGTCCAAACTTTAATGACCTCTTAGGAATTGGAGAATTAACATATGATTGAATGGCAAATGCTTTGCCAAAATTAGCAAAAAATGCAATTATGGATTATATTTTTCAGTTTTATTGTCGTTGACATTTTCAAAAGAATTTGTTACATTTATCTCGTGCAAAATAAGAAATTATATATTGAAAATATTAAAATAATACCTGAACACATTGAGTATTCTATAGAAAATCAAATTACACAATTTAATTACCGAATCGCATGCGCCGTTTAATCCCACCACAGCTATTTAACAAAAATACAGTCATTTTGAAATATCAATCTTACATAAATATATTTTATCAGTCGAAGAAGTTATCCACTAAAATATCAAAAGTCTGGCATACGTATAAACAACCTTTTAAAAGCTAATTCTATAGCCCTTATCACGATTATAGGATTCTTGAGAAAATATTTTTTCTAATATATTTTGCTACGAATATTGAAAAACGTATTTTTTTCTCAGTCACAATGTAGAACGCTCTGTAAATCATCGGGTAAAGTCTTTATGATTGATTCCACATGATTTCGGAGCTTTTCTCTGACATCGGGTTTTATAGGGAGATTCGTTTGAGCAATTTGTTCTTTTAACCTCAGGATTAAATCCACAGCCTCTACTTCGTCTCTGCCTGATATCCAACTTTCAATGTTCTGTAGAGAAATAGCGGTTTAAAATAAATAGAACGTTTAGATCAATATAATTTACAAATTACCGAGTCCGACATGATTTCTAAATGTAGCGCTTGTAGTTTCTCTGCTGCCTCTTTGTACCGCATGTTGTACCACTCAGAAAAGTTAATTGATCGAAAAAACTTTTTATACAGGCCTGACCAGTCCCCTTTTATTCCAGTTGTGAGCTGCGGTCCCGAAGTTTCCAATGTTGCGAGGAACTCTTCTGGATTGAAGGGCCTTGGCAAAGGGGCAGACTGAGAAAACAATGAAAGGTTTAAAATAAAATGTTAAAATTCCAATACTCAATCGAATCAGTCAAGAGGTGAAAATCAAGAAAATCCTTACTTTGCAAGGGCAAATATTCTTCTGAAGTGGCATCAAACTAGCTAGATACCGTTCCAAAGGGATCATAAAACTTTCTGTTAGCTCGCTCAAGTGTTTCCGCAAAATCACAGTTTGTACTTCAACTGGACGCTGCGACTGCATTCCCAAAACGATTTTTTTGAGTAGGCCTTTATCTTTCTGTAGAAAGGGTCTGTAGAAGGACGATGTAAGTTTTAAAATCAAAATTTCACGTTATCTCATTGCTGATAATAAACATTTCTTCAACTCACTTGTAGCTTGTGTAAATCCCTGGCTGAGAGTCCAACAATTTAAAATTACTGGCCTTTTTCAATTTCCCAATGTTTACACCTAAGCAATGATAATGTTATGTAATTAGTTAATTAGCAAGTCGGGCTTTTATTGCAAGTTTGTAGTTATTATACCACAGGTTTCTCCCATGCGAATAACGTGCGGCCAATGCTGTAGAGTTTTGGCAAAGAATGGATTGGTAACCCCTAAAATCACTGGAGGTGGAGGATTGGACTTCATAGTGTACTCCTTGAAGTCAGAGTCGTGTATGGTAAAATATGGACGGTAATCTGCGCAAAATCGCAGCGGAAAAATCATACTGGAAGATAAAAATAAATTATTGTAAACATTTTGGAGGAAAATAGTTGAAATTAAGTTTCTTCAAATACCTCAAAAGAGCATGTACAGTATTAGAGCAAGTGTCAGGTAATGGAGCCATAACGACGATTGGCTCAGCTGTAATTACAAGTTCCCAAAGTAAATGCACATGTGATAGAACTGGTCGAAGCGCTTGAAATAAATCCGCTTGGTAAATGGACGGTATTGTTGTAGAGATTTTAGACCCAAAGGAAGTATCAATTTGAGTTGTGTTCGTTACTGGAGATCCATTACTAAGACTGTTTATCGTCGGAATATTTATCTACACAAAAATAGATACTCTTACTTAATTCACTTAATTAGCAATTAAATATAACCGTATTTTTTATTTACCTGAAGAACTGTGTTTAAAAATGGCAAGTTTAGCATTTGTCCAGGCGTAGGAATGGGCCATTTGTAGATGTCATTAATTCCAGAGGATATGACGTCCGGACCCTTATCAAAAAATTCTGGAGCGAGTATGTCAAGCATTTGCGTAAAGAGATTCAAGAACGGGAATTTAGATAATATCACCACAGACTAGAAAAAAACAAAAGTTAAAGTTATTTTTAATAAGTTAAATTTGAGTAATGAATATTTACTTTCAAACCTTTTGAAAATACCCTCGGCGCAGAGAAGGATCCTTAACTTGGCGGAAGTAAACGTATCCAATAATATAATTATGATCTACTTGTAGGGCTGGAGGACATTTGGAATTGTAAGTTTTACTAAACTGGGAGGATTCCACCATATCTAGTTTGGAAGGTGAGTGTCGTATTCTAAAATGAAATTGAGTGTCTCCCATGCACCCGGAGTTGGAGTCGGGAAAGGATAAATAACAAATATTGCTTCTTTCCGCTTCCGTCAACTTAACGTGGGAAGGGTATAGCATCTATAATTAAAGTAGTATCGTTAGAATACTAATTAGCAAGTTAGTTATCTATAAGTTTAATTAAACTCACTTCAAGAGTCTGTCCCAATTCCAAGTCGAAAGTGACCACTGCCATGCAGTGGACCCAGTCCCGGTATCGGTCCCATGGTAAAATCAGGTCCTTTTTGTTTCCATGAATATCCATCTTATTTCCTTTTCCAAGTAATACTTTTTCCTACTTTTTTCTTAATATCATTGTCATTTACAATATTTTTGTGTCTACAAGGTTCTGCTAAAATTTATCATAGCTTTTAAATTCGTTAATGAGCTACGTATATTTATAATAAGGTACGATTATTTTGCAGTTGCTGGAAGAATTCTTCGATAGTTTTGATAACTTAAACAGTGACACTTTTAAAAGTTAGAGAGTTCGTATTTGTCAACATCAGACTTTGAAAGATTCAAAATTTTTGCGACGTATTCAAATTTTAAAAAATGTGAAATTATATTCAAGCGTCCTTCAACTCATCTTAATCCACAAAGAATCCTAAAATAAAAGAAAAAATAATCTTTTGTAATATAATTTATTATTGCTTAGTTTGCATTTGGTTTTATTCTCATTCATGAAGTTTTAGTGCATTTACTACAAATAATTACGTAAATGATCTTTGTCTTACTTTTATCAGATTTTTCAAACCCAAGTTTTAATACTGGTTAAATTTGCACATTTACCAAATTTATATAATTCTAAAGAAACCTCCTCCTCGAACATTACTCACTGGATATTAAATCTTTTTTCACCGAAATTACGTAAAATTAAAGTAAATTATAAGTATTTAATTTGTTTAGCTCACGTTTGTCTAATTTCCAAACAAGAGATTTTTTTCCACATTCTTCTCAATCTTTTTTTGCAGTGATCCTGTTCATGTTGTGATCTTTTGATGTACACACATGAGCTCAAAGTTTTTTTAGACACGAACAAGAGGAGGAAGGGAATACAAAGTCTACAAAACAAAGACTATTTTAATAGCAGTTTATAACGTGATTCCATAAAATAAATTTTTAATGATCCTTCACAGTGTTAATGAAAGTTGGTGAATGTTATTCCAAAAATTACGTTTGCATATAATTTACGTATAAAAATCTTTACAGAAAGTTGCACGAGATATTTTTGCAGAATTGGTTAAATTTGCTATGAACCGTGTATAACAAAATAGTTTTTTACACACGTTAATAAATTTTTTACGAGATACACTACACTGACTTTGTAAATAACGTGTTGCATATTTATTATATCCGCTCCTGTTTCACTATGAAAAGGATTGAATGACGTGAACAAAGAACGTGAAAAAGTTCTTTTTAGACATGGGCTACTTTGTAAGTTTTATACATTTTTAGCTAAATGAATGTTAATATCACAATGTTGATGATGTTGATAGGTTTAACAAAGGGCCACATTTGGACTTACACAGAAAGGACAATTACGAAAATGAAGGGTTGAAATGTATGATTTTTCTTTAAACTTTCCTTTATTGAATAAGATTGTTATGCTTGCAAGAGCATGCTAAAAATCCGTGCGTAACAATATTGCACAAATTGAGTAAAGGGAGAAGGGTTGAGAATTTTTTAAAGAATTTTATTGTTAAGGGTTTACGTTTTATAAAACACAAACTTGTTAATTACGGAAGGCTTCTTGAGAAAATATCCCATTCTTTAAATGTATATCAGCACACGTTAAAAATGAGCCCTTAAAGGGGTATAAACTTTGCTTTGATGAAATTATGCTAAGGTAACATGTTTCAAGTGGCTACGTGAGATAAACAAGAGGTTCAGTATCCTATCGCAGATTGCCCCAAAGTTTTTAATGTATATCTTAAGTTTATATTATAAACCTGGATTTAACTGTTCATTTTGACTTTTGCGTCAAGGTCAAGTTTTAAGAGGACCGATGTATGCTGACGGCAAAAATTTATGTATGACGATAGTGAGTTGATACAATTGTCATTTATCTGTCCGTCATCATCATCATAGCTCAAATCAATTAGATATTACGTGCGGTTACATGATCGCAAAGTATATGTGCACCTCTATTCAAATGCAGCAAAGTCTGTCGGAGTATTATAGGAAATGACATATTTATAGTCAAAACATGCAATTTGATGTAATATTTTAAAATATTTTTATTATCGAAACAAATACGACGAAGTTTGTTGGCAAGTTTAAAACAGCGTTTTAATACATAAAACTCAAATAAGCTATATCCTATTAACGATACATATATATATTCATTTTTGTATTTTTATTATGCTGTAATTATGTTTATTTGTCATACAGATACGTAATTACATAGGTTTCAGGCCTTTCCTCGTGTCCACAATGTAAAAATGGTGAACAAAGTTATTTGCAAAATAAACTTAATTAAGGAGCAATATTTTAATAACAAAAACTGGTTATTCATCACATAAAGGTCTGAAGAAAACAGAAATAAATGCTACATTACTAGCTAAAAATTCAGCTAAAAATTCAGCTAAAAATTCAGCTTTTATGTTTTTTCCTTAGATAATTACTATTATGACAGTTAAATAAAATATTTTTAAACTCCAGTCAATTTCCTTATTGCAGTTCTTGATAACGAGCCAACGTTAACTTGCGAGCTTTGGACTGAGGATCTAAGTCGTCGTCGTCCCTCATTGAGGCGGTGCTGTGCAGGCCCAATCCTAACTTTCCAGAATGGCGCTCGGCCTAATAAGATAAATTTTTTAATTAAGCTCCAGTTTAATTACCTTTTAGTTTTAACCTTAAAACATTTTGCTTACCATTATTATATCAGTACGACCCCGATTATCCTTCCCTAGGCCTTGACCTTCTTGCCAGCCCATTCTTTGAAGCATTTGATTGCCAATATTGTCACTTTTAATACCTGCAGCCGTCGGCTTCTCCACGTATGACTTGGATAAGTCCTTTTTCGCTTGGAGATATAAATCCTGTAAAAGTTACGTAAAGTTTAATTTTCGTTTATTCAGATTATTGTTTTTTAAATTACCTTCAATGAATTACTGCCGACGTGAACTTCGGATCCAAATTGCTCTCGTCTTTCTTTTGCTCTGTCCCTGTACTGTACAGTGGATGATGATGATCCTTGTCTTAAAGATTCTAGGTTTTTCTTATGCAAGTCCGACATTTTCACGTGCCTGTAGATTAAAAATTATTTTTTTAAATAATTGCAAATTATATTAGAAATTATAAAAAATACTTACTTATGCAGGACATCTAAACTGGCAAATCTTCTTTTACAAAGTAGACAAGCCAATTTACTCTCATCAACTAAACTTGACTCTTTTGCGTTTGAAGCAAACTCCGTTTTATCTTCATCACTTCCGCTATCATATTCAGAATGTGCGGGTTTTCTTTCGTCAACCTGTTAAAAAAAATATTAATTTTTGTAATAAAAATATTGCTAATTGCAAAAATTTAATTAACTAACGGCTTACCAATTTTTTAAAAGGTGTTGTTTCAGGTGCAGTGTAGAAATACTCTCTTTGATCTTGCACGCTAAAAGCATGCGAGGAGGAAGCAACTGGGACAGAAAATGTCGAAGCCGCTGAGGATGGCGGTTCAGTTGGGGGTTGCCGAAACCCGTCTTTCTTTTGGTTTAGGGTTTTCGCCCATTTTTCCATTTCCTGAAAAGAATGACCCTCGGAGGTAGAATATTTTTCTTTGTAATTATTTTTTTAAAAATAAAACTAACCTTTGCTACCCTCTTTGCCACCTTAACTTTGTCTTGCTTTTCCCCCTTTTTCCCTTTACGTTTCTCAACATCTCCGTTTAAAATATCGGCTTTATCGGATCCACCAGCAGAGGTTTCTTCCACAGAGGTTGAGCTCGGGGTTGCCCCAACCACGGCGACGTATTTCTTTTCAAGCGGGCTCCAGTGGAGGAACTGTTGTTTTTCAGCGTCGTAAAAGTACTGCGTTGTTGCGTCATAGTACAGCCCGCTGTTGGGATCGTAGTAATATCCACTCGTCTCGTCGTACTGATACCGACTCGTGTCCGGAATACCTTTAAAAGTTAAAAAATAAGTAAAAATTAAAAATTCTATCATAAACAACTTGTCTACTATAGAGAAGGTCCATTATAGCAGAGTTTCACTATAAATTGTCCTTACCTTGACTAGTTTCAGTCTCGTGTTGCTTGTCGGACCAGTTGGAAGGTGGCTGTGAACCCTATACAATTAAAAACGACAACCGTGTAAAACGCATGGTTACTTTGAAGTTGCATGAATCATGTGGAGGAGAATCTTTCGCAGGGAATACTGCGTATCGTACTGAAGCCGCTACCACTGGGTATTTCGATTTTGAAGAGGATGCCGGCTGCTGGAAAGACTGCTGCGGTTGTTGATGAACCGGGTGATTCACTTTTTGACTGTTTCCTTTGATTACGGTATCCACTGGATTCATCTTGTTGAGCTGGATTTTGATAAAACGATTAAAAACAATTAATATGATGGCACAATACTTACAATAAAAATAAATGAATTGAATTACCTCATTCCTATAGTAATTACGGTAGTAGTCTAGGTTGTAAGCATATTCCTCTGGGGTTTTGGCGTACACTGTTGCACAATATTGTGCCATTTTTTCAACGTCCTCCTGCAAAATAATTTTATTAGTGCTTGTATTTTAATAAAAAGTAATTAATTTAAACCTACCTGAGTCTTCACTTCGGTACAGGGTGGTCCACTCATCGTGCTAACTCCATGAGTGGGCTCAGTTCTATTCGTCCACTGGGCTGCGGCTAAGGCGGCTGCAGCCGCGTTACTGTTTTTCAACAGTGTTGCCGGATTTGAAGTTCTCCCATATGATGCTGAAACTGTTAAAAAAATATAAAGTGTGTTTATGATCTGATTCTTAACGATTTTAACGGTTTTATTTTACCTGCTCTTCCATCAATGTCGATGATTTCACTGGTGAGAACTCCAAATAAACGAGTGGCTTCAGAAACATTATTCGCTTCAACGTAGCAAATCCCCCTGGAAAGGGAAGTGCCAGGCTCTCGAGCAATCTTCACGTTTTTAATAGGAATGGCTGCCAAATGCGGGCGGCATTGAAAGGCTTGAAGGACTCCTTCTTCCGTTGTTAAAGTGTCCAGGTTGCTTAAGATAATAGCTAAAAACAGGATAATTATTTAAAATAAAACTTATTTACTTAATTATTAATTAAATTAAACTTACTACTGGTTGGATGAGTACTGATTTCATCGTGCAGATCTAACTCCGGCTCGTCTGGTCTCGGTGCATTGCATTTGTAACAGAACTCCCGACGTTTAAAGTTATGTCCGTGACACTGTTAAAAATATAAGTGATTAGTAATTAATAAATTAAATTACAGGCAATTGTGCTAATATTTTTTTTATAAAAGCTTACTCTATCACAATACCAGTCTGCTATAAGTTTTGAAGAACTGTCTGCGGATGGGACTTTAGGAATGCTGTAAATTAAGTTCGCTTGAAATTGATCGTGAAGTACAAGCAAACCCTGTTTAAATAATTTTAAAAATTAGAATTTAAATACTTTAATTATTAATTAATTATTCATTGTAATTTCTGTTTACCCAGTGAATGTGATTTTCGGGTTTTTTATAAAGTTTGTTATGTATTAAGATTATAAAAGTGTGATTTTAATGGAATTCAGTTAAACTCCGCTATAGCAAACCACTTAGGCAAAAGTTGGTACATTATAGCGGAGTTTTTTAAAAATCATCAATTTATTTTAAAATTACCTTTTTCATGTCCATCCATCTGGTAGCTTCCGGAATGGAATTGAATTCCACAAAGGCAAAGCCCCGTGAACCACCTGTTTCATTTATTATTAAAATATCGAAATAGTTAACTTCTGAAATGGAAGTGATTTCTGAACAAAGGCCGGACTTTCATTGTTCCTTAAAAAATTGCTGGGCCCAGTGAAGTGCAAGCGTCACCTTTCAGTTTTCACTGAAAACTCTGCCTTTTTTAAATATAAATGAAGTGAAGAAGATTTTTTGCTTTTTTGTGTAAACCAGACCTGTATCACGATTCCTTATTAAACGGATATCCTTAACCATGATCCCACAGCGAAGAACATCTTGTCTTATCTAATAAAATAAAAAAGAACGGGTTTTAAACACTCAAAATATAAACTAATTATCAGCGTATTTAATTAAAAACTTACATCATTTTCCGTAAGATGTAAAGCCAAACCTCTAACCATTATCGTACTATTTGGTTCCTGGTACTTGTAAGAATCGTATTGCGTTTTGTAATCAAAACGGTTGTAATCACTATTAAAATAAAATAGTTTATTAATTAACTGGTAATTTAATCTTTTTGAAATTAGCATAATTTACAATTTTAAGTACCTGTAGTCATCACTTGAATTTCTTGAGCCGCTCCTCCTCCGCCTTCTCCTGTGGTGTCGGCTCCTCCTCTCTGAAGACCTGGAGCGAGATCTGGAACGGGAGGATTTTGAAGATCGAGAAGATGACCTATGCCTATGGCGGGTTTTCCTATCCCGTCTTCTCTTGTCATGCCGGGATGATCTATCCCTGTCCCGATCCCTGCTCCGGGTTCTACTCCTTCTGCTGCAATTCCAAAAAATTAAGTTGTTAAATTGAACAATTAAGAAATTTTTTAACTAGTTACAAATCATACCTGCTCTTTCGATGACTTTCTGACCGACTATAACTCCTACCGGATCTACTTCGACTTCCGCTTCTTCTCCTCTCCTCTCCATGCCTTCTTCCGTTGCTCTTCTCTTCAGTTTGTTTTTGGGAAGTGTCTCCTCTTCCGTCTCCTCCTTCCCCTCCCACTATATTCTTGTCCATTTCTTGCTGCTCTGGTCTTTCCCAAGGAAAATTTGAAGAGGTAGATTCATCCTCACCAGTTTCTACACTCATGGGCTCGTACCTATCATCCCCACCGTAGCCTGCCATGCAGCCCCCTTCTTTAATATTTTATTTAAATATTGCTAACTTCTATAATTAAATACTGCTCAGTGCGATATTTGTATAAAATTATTACGCAAGGATTATCAGTTACACCTTTGTTCTTGTTTAATTAAAATTAACAATTTGTTATCACATTTAGCATTTAATTTTTGACACATTCATCATCACAAAATGTTTATTGTAGATTCTGGATTTTTAAAAAAATTACATAATTTTTAAGTACGAAAAGAACTAGTAGATAGTGTGTGGGCTCTTTGATCATATATGAGTATATATATGCGCTTAACAATGGAAGTTTTACATATGCATAGTTAAATATTTGAGGAAAATTGATACTTTCAGTACTTTTAAGAACTCATATAGAATAGTACTGTACTAGCCAAACCACGTGAGCTACTGTGACCTACCTAAACCCGCCAACTTTTAAAAACTAGGTATATAGGCTCTAGGTATTTAGAAAGGTGAACTTAACCTTTGAGAAAAAGCTTTTTTACAGAGTCTAACGTAGTTTTCTAATCTATGAATTCCTTTTTGCATATTTGGTAATTGATAGAACATGAATGAATTATGGATGACTGTTTGACCGTTATGTCATTTATTTAAGTGATTGATTACTTTTAGATAAAAAAGAGACAAATTTGCCATTTTTATTAATAGCCAGTACAAAGTGTAATTTCATGTATGATTAAATAATGACATTATCTTTTGTAATGATGATGCTGGTTAAAAAGAATTTATGTGTTAGCAAATAAAACCCGTGTAGTAATTTATGTTTTCATCTATTTAAAACCAAAAACATCCTGGAATATAATCCCCGAATAAAATAACCGTTAGAAATAAACTTTTCATGAAAACTATGAATTCATGTATTGCGTAATGAGGTATATTGCAACGATGTAAATGCCAACCGTTGTAGAATTTTCAGAGTACGTCATAATCTATGCATGCTTCATGTTTTTATGGAATATTAACTCCGAGTTTCCTTTCCCCTTCCAAAATAGAGTTTGGAAGTTACAACATGCTTTCTCACCCTATCCCACTTTTGGAATAGAGAGAAGGAATTATGAAATAAAAAAGAAAGTGGGAAAGTTTCATATGTCTTTTTTGCACACGTTTTAAAACACTGGTTAGTAAAAGATTCAGGAATTTTGACAGGAACATCACGTCAGAACCGTCAAACTTACATCTACGTATTCAAACTTTGACGTAAATGTTTAAATTGCGGTTTTTAAAATTTTTTAATCTCGTTTTACGTACATATTGACATAAAAAACGGGGATTAGCTAAAAGTGGAGTGGAGGTGAAAATGTTGGATATTGAATGGTGATTGATACGATAAAAATTACAAAGATTGAAAAGGCCAGTGTGGGTAATGTGAAAAATATAGGAAATGCGAGCAAATATTTGCGTTGTCAAATTAATTAACAAATTAAGGCCAAATCTTGTAATTAGTATCGGGGATTTGTTGACGGAAGATAAGTAATTAAAATGATAAGACATTGAGAGATTAAAAATATGTGGAGTTGAGAAAATCTCCGGGTTACAATAACATCCAGAGAGTTTTCGAGTTTAGTAAAAGGGAGAAATAGGGAGGACGCTCAGATCATTGTTTCATTGTCATTTCTAATAACTCTGATTCTGCGACACGAAAATAGAGAATCCCCTCAGTTGCCAGTTGTCGGGTCCAAGAATAATATTTTGGGTGAATGCAAGGACGCAAGTTAAAGGAACGAAGGAACCTTGAAAGGAACCTTCGCCCAATATCTTGTAACCGGTCAGTCCGCTCATAGTTTATATGGCTGGGTCATCCTAGCCTGCATTGAACATGTTATACATTGTTTTGCCCCCAACCTACTGTCAGATTCGCTAAATAAGTAATGTTTACGATAAAATGCACTTTCTAAGTTAAAATAAGCAAGTGATATGATGAACGATGATGTTATGAAGCTTTTCTATACAACGCTGCGCTTATGCTCTTTTTTTCGCTATGAAGACAGAACCTTCATTGAGATTACGCTCGTATAAAACTGTGTGTAAATTGGAAAAAATAGTTCATTACGCGAGGTACCTTCTCTTTGAGCACATCGTTCTTCGTTTCATGGCTTGGAAAAATTAAAAATAGAATTTTCCACAAAGCCCATTTTAGTTTTTCAGTTCTTTGTTGTCCAGTTTTAATTCTTTAGTGATTTTATTTTAGCAATTTTTTTTGGCAAAGTGCAACAAATTTTTAAATTCAATGACAGCTCTGTCAATCTACAAACCATCTGTTTTCCAATAAGACTTTTGTTTTTGTTAACGGAAACACTCCAGCAGGATGGACGTGACTCAGTTGAGACAGGAATTGGAGAAGTTTAATCAGGGACATTTGCTCCAGTTTTGGGATGAGCTGTCACAGGCTGAAAAGCACGAGCTCTACACGGAGCTTACAGAGTATGAAAAAAATTCCATTCTCTCTATTTATTTTTAGCCTATCCATGCATAATTCTCGGAATGACAACGTGACAATGTATGAAACGCGTTTTCATAATTTTTCTTTTGAATTTTCCATTTCAGGCTGAATTTCGAAGAGGTTACGAAATTCTTTGCTAAAACGCAACAAAGTAATAGCGAAGACCAAGGAAAGTTGGATGATAGGTTGCAACCCATTCCTCAAGATATTCACGGGGCTGTTGTGAGAACTGAGCCGGAGTTGTTGAGACAATATGACAATGAAGGTACGCACAAAATTTTTTTAATAGCAATGCAGCATTTTAAATCTGGGCTACTTAAAAAATTCTAGAATAAATAAGCATTAAATTGGCTATTCGTTATTAGTAAGACAAGGTTTGTTTTGTAAATGAACTCCCTTTCTACCAACTTCCCTCGCGTTCATTTATCTCTGTTTAATAATATGCTACCGTAAGTTGTATAATAACGCCCGGGTCCAAAATAAACGCCGGGTTTTAACATTTTGCATAAAACGCTGACTCAAAACAATGTTTTCTTAAAATTAAAAATACTATTTGAAGGAAATAACTTTATGAGTGGTAATAATTATAAGCAATGAGTAATGTAACTATTTTAGAGTTGAGGGTTTCTCTAATAAAGAGAATACGGTATATAGGAAGAAAAATGCACTGAAGGATTCCAATTTTTTTTCGCCAGTCTCCTCCGCTACCTTCTGCTATTAAGTAATTGATCAACATTCCTTGAATCAAAGCAGGTTATACTATGTTTTTTTTCTTGCGTTCTTTTAAGAATCGAGTTTGTATTTACACTACACACACCGCGCTGTAAGTAAACGGAGTGGTAAACCAATAATCTTGTACTGATAGTGGGCCGAACACGGTAGAAGTTTAGTTTCGATGATAAGAGCATAAAAAATATCATGTCTTCTAATTGCAACTCTCTGCCAAATTGCTCGCCATCAACCACAAGCTTAAAATTTACAAATTGAAAGTGAAATAGCAAAAGGCAAAAAGCGGTAGCACGTATACGGAAGAATGAAGATAAATGTAGACATGTCAGGGTATACACAATGGTTAAAAATTCTTTAAGTCATTTCGCGTTTTTAGCTTTACAAAGTCAAACTTTATGCAAAAGGGCGTAACTGTTTTTTATAGGGCGTAAGTAGCTCTCAAAACTAAAAAAATCGTTAATTTTATAGACCCATAATAGATAATTGTTTTCTTACACAATTTTTATCCATTGTAGAATAATCCTCATTGACATTTGCCAAAAAAATAGATTATAATCTTGGACTTATGTGCATTATTCTCAGGGGTACCTTTATTTTAAGTACCACAGGACTTAGTAGTACCTTTTTAGGTATTTTATATATCTGTATTTCGTGAAGTTGAATAACACATATTAACCCAGAAAGAAAATGAACGTGCAGACTCGTAAATCATATATCGTCCTAAATAAAAATAGTAAAATGAGTTGCATAGGTTACTGAAGGAGCTTAACATTGAGAACTTTCAAAAATCTTTCAATGTAAATACACAGACGCAATGAAAATGAAAGCTGTCAATGTCATGCCAAAGTCTTTTGACTGGGACAATGTGAGACGGTGTAAGAAACAAGTTGATAAGACAAAGAAAATGATAAGTTGGAAACTCCGGGTAAGAAAAAAAGAATCTCCCGGTGGAAAAAATACCGGTCACGTTACGCCCTATTGCATAAAAAATAGCTACGCCCTTTTACATATCGAAAGATGTTGACTACGCCCTTGTCTTCAGCTAGAAGTCAAGATTTTGCAAGATTCATAAAAAAATAACAAAAGCGTGGAAGAAATTGACTGGAGAGTAAAATGCATGGCTTAATAGGTTTAATGAGCATAATGGGCTTCACAATAAGAAGGAAGAAGGAAGCATGATGACAAAGTTGATAATGATATTTAATTACGATGCTAACAAGGAAATAATTTGTGATTAAGCTTTGTCATTGTTTTTTAAGGTTTGAGACTGGTGAGTGAAGGAAAAGTAGCGGCTTTGTTGTTGGCCGGTGGACAAGGAACGCGTCTCGGGGTGTCATACCCAAAAGGCATGTACGATGTGGGTCTTCCATCCCGCAAGACTCTGTACCAGCTCCAAGCAGAGCGTCTTCTCCGCCTGGAGGAGTTGGCTGAGCAGGCGCACGGTGCCCGGGGCAACGTGCCGTGGTACATCATGACCAGCGAGCATACCAAAGAACCCACCTTTGAATTCTTTCAAAAACACGATTTTTTCGGGCTCAAGAAGGAAAACTTGGTCGTGTTTGAACAAGGAATGCTTCCTTGTTTCACTTTTGATGGGAAAATCATCATGGAGAAAAAAGGGAAAATTGCCAAGGCTCCTGGTATGCGAAAATGTGCTTATCAGTGATTGATTTTTGATCGATCCCTCACTTCCCTTATCGTCAGAGATAAACCTAATTTTGCTTTTTTACAGATGGCAACGGAGGGCTTTACAGAGCATTGAGAGATAAGGGGATTCTCAATGACATGGAAGCTCGTGGAATTGAATACATCCACGTATACTGCGTTGACAACATTCTCGTGAAAATGGCTGATCCCGTTTTCATCGGCTATTGTCACAGCAAAGGTGCTGATTGTGGGGCTAAGGTGAGAAAAAAAGATGACATGATGTGATGGACATGAAATAATTAGGACACGTGCTTTCAAACAAATGACGCTTCAATCTTAATTTTATTTTAATTATGTTACGTAACAGGTTGTTGAAAAAGCCTTCCCAACGGAAGCTGTGGGTGTTGTATGCAAAGTTGATGGACACTATCAAGTCGTTGAATATTCGGAAATTACTTTGAAAACTGCTCAAAAACGGAATCCAGACGGAAGACTTACTTTCAGTGCTGGCAGCATCTGTAACCACTACTTAACTACGACCTTCCTTCGTCGCTTGGTTGAGTACGTTTTAATTATTTTAAAACCCAACAACATTTTATTTTTGCGAGATTATTTTAAAAACGCTTTTTAACTATTCCAGGGGACCAGAAAACGAGCTCAAGCATCACATTGCCAAGAAGAAAATTCCATTTGTAAACTCCGAAGGGTCCCTTGTGAAGCCGGATGTTCCAAACGGGATAAAATTGGAAAAGTTTGTCTTTGATGTTTTCCAATTCTCTGAGAGATTTGCAGTTTGGGAAGTGCTCCGAGAGGATGAGTTCAGCCCGTTGAAGAACGCTGATGGGGCTGAGAAAGACACTCCAACTACGGCAAGACACGCTCTCTATTCCCTTCATCAAAGATATCTTTTGGCGGCTGGGGGAAAATTCGTTGACGAGATTGGAATGGAAATTCCCCTTATTCCAAGGTTCGTTTGCATGAAACCGTTACAAAAGATTTTATAACGGCGTATTTTTATTTTTCCATGTAAATGCACCTTAACCCTGCAACCTTTTTACCAAATTTACTAATTGAGTTGTGTGCCGTTGTCCCATTTTTTAAAACTGCTGCATGATTTTAATTTTTAATTGTTTGAAAGCTTTTTAAAAGTATTTTTTGTTTTGCTTTTACCGTTTTGTTTTTAGTGCCAACACTAACGGTGTGGTAGAGACGAACAACAACGAAATGTAAGTTTGTTTTTGTAGTATAATGCCCCTTTTTTGTTTTGCACGTTAAATAATGCTAGTTAAAATAATTATCAACTTAACTTGACTTGTTTTGTTCTACAGTCAAAAGTCATGTATGAGCTACAAGGCTCCAGTCGTCATTGAAATTTCGCCTTTGGTCTCCTACGCCGGGGAGGGTTTGGAGGCAACCGTTCAAAACAAAGAGTTTGTCCCTCCAGTGACCCTGGTAGCGCCTTCAGAAACTGTTCCGTCCGTTCCAAACCCAACACTCAAATTGCCATTAAAAATCCATGTGATCAATAGATTCTCAGCTAAAATTTAAACGATCAGCTGTTTTAAAAGTGCAATTTTAATCAGAGCTGCTGGCAAAGTTCAAGCTGTCGTTGCAACTATTCCATACTTGTAGATATTACGCAATTTTTTTAAAAGCTAATCTTCAAAACAATTTTTACCTGTTTTAAAAAAGTTTTTTTATCCGTTTAACCAGATGCTATGATTGTCTTTTTTATAATGAAAAACTGAAATGTTTTAGGTTCCTGGTGTTTTCCTAAGTTTTTAATATGAAAGTATCTTACCACAAACAATCGCGTTTTAAAAATGTAAAAATTGAAGTTTGTGGTGTAATATAATGTTTTTCAAAGAAAAACTCTAAATCTTAAAGTGATTGTACAATAATTATATTTTTTTAATATGAATAGAACATATCTTTGTGGATTCAATTGGAATATTTTTACAGAGATGAATTTTGGATAACGGTGCAAACATTTTAGGTTTTTTTAAAAAACTCATGTGATTTTAAAAATATTGATGCCCAATAAAGACAATAAAATGACACTTTTTGTGTAAGAAATTAATCATCCTTTTTCTTTAGAAATAATGTTCCAAAAGCTTAATATTTTATAAACATCCATTGAACATAAATGCGCATTACTACTCCACAAAATAAAAGTTCATCAAGGTGGGCATAAACAATTTTCAACCTTTCCGTATCAATTCATCGTAGTCATCCTCCAAGATTGTTGCCTCAATACAGCAACAATTAACCAAATTAATTTAATTAACTCACTGTCTGGTATGTTAATCCCGGAGGAAATCTTTTGTAAAATATCTGCTCAATACTAACCATAAATATCATAGTTTGTCATGCGATGATTTACTAGAATCCAGAGGAAAAATCATCCCATCATCATGACGATTCATCGTCCCATTTCCTTCGGGCAGGTGTTCATTTGAATATTGGTTTCACATTTTTAAGCATATTATTGACAAATATTAATAATCCGTTTCCGTTTAGAAGTGTGTTGAGCATGATGATAACAACCTTTAGTTTTTGTTCAATGCTTCAGTCATTGCTTCGTATTGACCTGTTTCAGAATAACAAATCTCTATGAAAAATATTATTAAAAAATCCAAATATGGTCCTGTTTTCGTTTTTGGTCTACGTGTTGAACGATGAATGTTGAAGAAGTGAATGCGTTTGCTTTTCTTATCAAAAGGCATAACAGAATGAAGAAATGTGAAAGGGAAAGGAATTTGCATATTTTTCTTATCTCCAGCTTCTGCGCTTATTCCAGGAAAAAGTACCTAAAACCCCTCAAATGCGATAAATACGAACATCAAACATAGCTACATCATCAAAGGTCAGCCTAGTACAGCATTGTTAAACGAATGGGGCATTTGACGACAAACCCTAATGAACGAACGTTATCAAAGCAAAACTATGAAGTTAATTAACTTGATAAGAGAGAAATGTCTAAAAAATGATTAAAAACTGAATGCTTCTGCAATGTCTCCTTTCATTATCAACCTGGATATTTTGAAGAATTTTGATAGGAAATATGCAAATGAAAACTGAAGCGTCTTCTCGAGAGAATGAGGAGGGAGATGGATAAAGAAATTGTTCCATCTTTCACCCTCTGTTCTATTTTTTAAGATGTCGACCCCCGTTTTTTAGTATAAAATTAGTTGGATTGATTCAGGTTTGAACTCACTCTTTGAAGGGAAGGGAAGAGGAGAGGACATTCAATTCTTATGAAAGGTGGAGAATAATAGGAAAAGATTTTTTATTATGAAGCTTGGCTTCACCCGTTTTTAAGTAAAGGACGAACTGTTAAATATCAACTCTTGTTTTAGACTTTTTAGTTTTTCTCTTTTGTAATATTTTTTAACTTAACCTTGTTTTAGAATAGAACAAAGCAATTAATTAAAGAAGGATTTTACCTTCTTTCGCTGTACACTTTTTTATTTTAAGCTCTTTCGGTCATTGGTGGGGTCACCTTCAAATTTTTTTAGCTAGACAAAGATAAAAATTTTTATTCAGTATGTTTTCTAACTCGGCGGAGAAAACATTGACGTTGACGATGGGGGATCTTAGCTTGCAAACTCCAAGGACTTTGTTTCCACCGTCACCGCCTCCCGTTGTTGAGCAGCCCACAAACGGAGCAGCAGCGGCACAGCAAGAGGAATCAACCCCGGGACTCCCTGAAGGAGGTGGAGGTGAAGATAATCTTCTGAGACGGGGCTCCTTGTCCCCACCAACTTCCGCTGGAAATGAGTTGGTGGATTTTTCAAATTCTGATTTTTATCCTTCAACATTTGACAATTCGTTCCCAATTCGTGGAATCTTAAACAATGAACGCACTATTTCAAGTCCGACTTCAAACACATCCTTTCTGTCTGAAACATCTTTTAATGGTCAGTCGCTTTTCAACAGTAATCAAGACCGAATATTCAGGTAATTAGCTTTAATTCAATGTTAATTAACAAATAATGATAAGCACTTTAGGTATTT
>JAANSO010001004.1:0-20516 GCA_036507315.1 Lepidocyrtus fimetarius | reverse complement strand
ATAAAAACGGACCGTTGCTACTTCAGTTGACTCGAGATACTATGAAATTAATGAGAGGGCAGTCTGTTGACCCATCAGATGGAAAAGTTAGAAGAGTCTCAATTGTTGCCGGACAAGAGATCCCTGATCCTGACTCTGATGAGAATCTTAAGGAACAAAGGAAGTCAACGGAATCCTATGACGATTTGACTATTACAGAGTTAATTGACTCAAAGTTTTTGGAAAGGGTATGAAAAGATATTTGTACTAATTACTTAGAGTTGTCCTAATGTACTAATCTAATTTACGTCCTTCCACAGCACATTGAAGATGTCTTGCAAAAATTTGAATTATTAAGCGCCTCTTGGGAAACATCAATTGATGGAAAGTTTTCAAGAATATGTTATTGCGTTGATAGCGCCAAAGCGGATAGAATTATTAGTCACCTTCATGCTATTGGAATAGGCAAAAAATACGAGTCCACCATTAGGTGAGCATATTAATTATCAAAAATTAAAAATCATGCGAACAAATGTGTAATTAAATCTTTAAACAGTGTGTGTGCCACTATCCGTATTTACTCAAGAACGTTCTGGGGGAAAACGAACTTCACTAGACGCTGGAGGAGGAATTGGTGATTACGGCTCAGATGATGAAGTGGAAGCTGCAGGGAGATGGAATAATTTTGTGCAATCAATCAAAGCCAGAATAACGGTAGCCCAGGTTGTTGAAAACGTTCGTGCGAATGCAGTCATAACCTTTGACTTTCTCGTTATGCTAGTTGTTGCAGGGTCAGTAGTAATCATAGAATTTAAAGATTCAATTTGGATTCTTAGAAATTTAAAGTTAGTTAATGTTTTCACCATTTAATTTCAGAATCATTGCTGCTTTAGGTTTACTTGAAAACAGCTCCGTTAACTTAATAGCTAGTATGCTTGTATCTCCATTGATGGGTCCTATAATGGCGTTCACCTTCGGAGCAATGATTCGGGATATGTCATTAATAAAGATTGGAGTGGTTTCAGAACTAATCGGGTTATTTATTTGTCTCATAATTGGCTTCATTTTTGGAATATTTTTGGAAGCAAAGCCTATAAACGGACCGTGGGCCAAGGTTAAACAATGGCCAACTGGAGAAATGAGCTCAAGAGGTCGACATGGTGCGTTACTTGTGGGAGCTGCTATAGCTATTCCTAGCGGAGCAGGTACTTGCTGAATAATTAAAATTGCATATTTATTTAAATAATCATGCACACTATACCTACTATAATTAATTGTTTATTTGAACTTTTAAGGTGTTGCATTGTCTATCTTGGCTGGGAATGCCGGTTCATTGGTTGGCGTTGCCATTTCTGCTAGCTTGCTTCCACCCTGCGTTAATTGCGTAAATATTCTTAATTATTGACAATAATTTATTGTCCAGTAAGTCAATCCATTGAAATTTAAAATCATTTTGTTTTTTAATTTCAGGGAATATTTTACGGACTTGCGTTGGTTATAGCGATTAGAGAAGGAATGTCTGGAAGAGACCCATTTACAGTTGCCTGTCAAGATAAAATTGAGAACATAGCAGAGAATTCAACATATTTCGCAAATCACGAGCCATTTTACTGCCAAAACCCTTTGAGAGAGTTTGCACTGATGGGAACATTTAGTTTATGCTTAACTTTACTAAATATCGTCCTGATATTTTTTACTGGATTACTTATACTCAAGGTGAGCTTATCAAACTGTAACAAAACTTTTAAAAAACTCTTTAAAAGAATGAAAACTTAAAATCAAAATCTATTCCAGATAAAAGAAGTAGCACCTTACACTACTAAAACAGCGTTTGAGCGCTTCTGGAAACATGATGTAAAACATGCTCGAGATTACAATGCTGCTCATTCAGGGTAAGACACATTTAAGTTACTTTTTAGGAAACAGGAAATGACCTTAACTTGTCTTATTTTTCCTATTAGAGAGGATACTTTACTAAGTGACCTTGCTGAGGATCAAATGCTATTAAATAAAGTACAAGACGATTACGTTTTTAACCAAATCAAACGACGTCACATGTACAGGGAAGAAAACATAATTGCTGAAATAAAAGAGAAAAAGTCAAAGGTTGCGGTAGATGGAGGCTGGTTTGGTGGCTGGTTTGCCCCAACTGCATCAAAAACTGGTGAAGACGTGGAAGCAAAGAAGTCCATTAGAGCAAAGAAAAACGTAAGAAACTTTAAATTTCATCAGATAGTGCATTTATTTAAAAATTATCAACATCACAGTGACTAATTCTACTCATTTCAATTTTATTTCCAGGTGGTACACCCACAGAAAAACCGAAAGAGTTCTTGACAATTAGGATATACTAGAGGATTACTATTACTTGTCATTAAAATTGATATACCTTGGGTTTCGGTTTGTAGGATATTTATTCTAAGCCAGCTTAGAAAAATTAATACTGAATTCGGTCGGTAGTACCTAAATAAACGATAGTAATTTATTGAACCTAATTTCTGTTTAATTATTAGTTTTATAATCTTCGATTTATTTTGCACAGCAAAAATCATAATTTCATAAACAGTGATAAAATCTTATAATCTGGCCATCGTTGGAAAGAATTTGTTACTTTAATATAAGAATAATATTTGAAAATATTTATTTTGTAATTATTTCAAAGTGCAGTAAGAAAACTTGCATTATAATTAGTTATATTCAATTTCTGTCTGTTACTTTATACTGGTTTGTTAATACTGTTAAAATTATTTCCTGAATTTCTTTTTATGAGAAGCGAGTAATTCTGCAGCTGAACAGTTGTCTAGTAAATCCATGTGAGTAATTTTGCCTCCGCTGCTGCTTCCACTGCTTGATTTTTTCGATTTTGTTTTACTCGAGCTCCCTTTTAAACACAAAGTTCCAGGAGATGAAGATGATCTTGGAATAAGTGGCTTTTCTTGGTCCTGGAGCTCTCCTGCTCCGTCCTTCCCATTACTCTGATTACTTGAACAACTCTCTGATGAGCTAGTATCACTTAAATCTTCCTCACGGCTTGTGTCCCAGGAATCGGATCTTAGGAAACTATCTCGACGAGTGGAAACCAACTGAACTTCTTGAGGTCTGCTAATTGCGGTTAGACACTCTTTCTTTCGAATTAGGCTTAACTCAAGTCGTCGTAAGAATCTGGAATTAGTAATTAAATGCAAATTTAAAATTATTTCTAATTGAGAGTTAAATTAAATAGCATAATATTTAAAGTTTACAAAATATACCTTATTTGATGACTGATTGTTCGTAGTCTCGATATTTTTCGCTTGACTGGGCTACTGGTAACTTTATCCGGCTCGGGCTGGTGCTCTTGTGGTTTAGGAGAAAGTAATTTTGCCATAGCTGAAGACGTTGGCTGCTGTTGAATCACATCCGGCTTGGGAGATGGCTCTTCAACCTAAACAAAAACATTACGATACGCTTTATATACTCAGTAGTACATTACGCATACATTTTAAAACAAAAACCTTGTAAAATAAAAGACACAAAAGTACATTAACGAAAGGGATTTAAATTGTTTTTGCACCATTTGCAAAATTTTAACCTGTCTATTTGGGCCCGGAATAGAATCCTCTTCCAAACTAGATTTCGCAACTTCTTTACTGCTGACGACTTCTGAAATGGAATTGCGTGTCCCTATTGCGCTGTCACTCAAAGCACGAGTTGCTTCAGCTTCTTCTAAACACCTCTTCGGGCTACCCACTACATGCTGGAAGGAACTCACACTTGTACGGCTCCTAAAAACCAATTACATTTATGTATTTCAGGGTTTTAGAAAAGTTGCACTTTCAAAATAAAAAGGAAAGTACGTATAAACATAAAGCTATGGAGTAATCCCCAGCCTACGAATAAAACTAGAAAGGGCAGAAAAACAATTTTTCAAAATCAAGATTTTCATTATATACTTGAGACATGCACGTTTTATGAAACGTTATAGTATCATTCTTAAAATGAGAGCTGCTATATATTTTCATACACATAAAATATTGCATTATATTTCATAAGATCATGTTTTTAGGTACAGGTATGCAATGCAAATGATATCATTTATTAAAAGAAAAGGAGGTTGGATCCAAAGGTATGCTTTATATCGTTTTTCTTGGCATTTATTTAATTTAAAAAAATGAAATTGCTTTTACCTTGAACGTGAGCTTAAACTTTCCGACGAGCTTGAGGAAGCATCCAACGCAGGTTGAGCTCTAACTCGTCTTTTTGGACTTGCTCTTTTACTGATTGAACCAACTGGGACTAAACCTTCTCGAGCTAGATTCGGGGGTAAATCAATATGGGGGAAAATAAACTGATTGGAATTCCGTTCTAAAACACTTTCCACTATTTCGGCAATATTTGAAGATGCGGCAGTTGGGTTATTTGGGCTAGGAATAAATTTCGCTGTATCTGTTGAAGACGGAGTTGAAGATTTTGANATAAATTTCGCTGTATCTGTTGAAGACGGAGTTGAAGATTTTGAAGAGCGATACACAACCGGTGATGGGATCAAAGGGGCAGGCAACATATCGACGGCTGAAGTCGAAGCGGTTGAGCTAGATGGAATGTTGTTATTTGAAGATGTTGATGCTGTATTATTTCCAAGAGCAAAAGAAAGTCTATTTCTTGCCAGCCTGCGATCTTTTCTTCTTCCCGATCTCCGTAGTTGTTGCTGAGGACTTAATTTATTTAAACTGGAGATTCTACCGATATTGATCCCGTGATCATTATTATTTGACGGGACTTCTGAGCTGGGATAATCATACATGCAATCCGAATCTGTAACAGGTGAGCCAGGACACGCCGTATATCTTCCCACTGCACTCAACTCGCTCAGAGGACTTTCACTTCTTGAACTAGCTGGAGAAAGCCTCTTGTCCTTGTTCTCATCAGGAATTTCTATCAAATTTCCGGTGCTGTGAACGGGAACAAGGGTTTTATTGAATGTAGAACTCAACGGCAAACTGATTGTTATTCCCAATGTATTGTTCACATTGCTACTACTACCCTTTTCTGGTAAAAACGGTTCTAAAGAATTTAACTTGGAGTCTAGACTTGGTCCTAGTGCTTTCAGTTGCTGGTTTCTCGTTAAATTTAGGTTGGGTAAGGCATTATTCAAAGTACCTGCAACTTTCCCATTCCCATCATCACCAACATTTCCCGCACCGTAAGGCATATCATTTATCATGGTTGAATTTATATCTAAACTTCTACTCTTGGGAAAACCTTTCCTTGGAACTTGTAGTAAGCTGTTGATACACTTCAGTTCTTCCGGAAATATGGGCACAGAAGGATGATGATGATGGGAAGCAGAAGGAGCTTGTGGGGGAATGGCTGATGATGGAGCTATCTGAGTGGAAATAGTACTCCCATTACTCTTCCTTTCTTCTTCCTCCTCCTCAGGAGGACTTAATGTTGTGTTGCTTGCAGTCATTTCAAGTAAATTCATGTTTGACTGACATTCCAAGTCAGTTTCTACCTCAACTGCAGAGTCCGTTTCCATTTCCACTTCTGCCAACTTCTTTTTATCTTCTTCGTATTTTTCCTCGCTTAAACTACGTTTCTCTAGAAAGGGGCTGCCGAAAGAAATGAAAGGAGAGTTCAACGAGCTTCGTCTTGGAGTTGGCGAAGTTTTCTTTGGAGTTCCCGGGGTCAGCGATGCACGACGAATGGGATTTTGGTTTGGATTAGAAGAGTGAGCAGAGTGATGACAGTTATGATAATCATCCATTTCTGAAGAGCATAAAGGACTTACTGAAGGGCATCTTGATGCACACGGACTTGCCATTGAAGAGTAGCCTGACGTACTTAAATTCGACTCTGATGGGACTCGGATTGTATCAAAAGGGCTCAGGAAATTAAGGTTTGGTCTTCTAATGGACTTGGTCATTGTTGTATCACTATCTGATTCTGCTTCTGAGCTTTGATTAATAGTAATCATGGGTGGGGTCAGGGGACAATCCCAAATGTGAGGGATTGCCGCCATGCAAGAAACTATCTCAATTTTCGGAATCTTTTCTGAAATGGACGGGGAATCATCTTCGGGTGAAGTACTTGTAAATTTTGGCAAAGCTTCTGAAACAGGAGTTGCATATTCAATGTTTAAAAGTGGTATTATATTGGGTGTAACTTTAGTGGAATTGTTGTTGATGTTATCACTTCCCGTGGCTTCACCAACACCACCACCCGCACCGCAACCTTCCCCACCACAAGATGAGCTAGTGCTACTTGAGGTACTTGTGCAATTACTGCTGCAACAGCTACTACTACTGCTGGTTGAAGTAGAAGTGCTACTCCCACTCACATTGTCTTCTATTTTATTCCCACCGCAACTCAAAATCTCATTGGCGAATACTAAGGGTGGCGGCCTCGGCTTGAATTTTCCTCCCAACGGAGAACTTGGTGAAAGTGGCGTTTCTGAAGCAGAGCTGGAGGCTGAAGGTAGTATTCCTACTGCACTCGAGGCATTATTTCTCTCAGCGTTGTCTGACTTTCTCTCCAGGGATGCATCAGGTGGCATTCTTTGAACGTCTGGAATTGCTTCCGCTCCACCGGAAAAAAATTTCCGTTTCTTTGACTTGCTAATGATAACATTTGTCTTGGACTTGGAGACCAGCCTTCTCCTTTCATCCACCACATCTTCATTGTCCTCATCATCATTTTCACTAACTCCAACATAATTATCCTCAGCATTATCGTTATCAGCGTCATCCAGGGAAATGGAAATGAGTGGAATTTCCAGCTTTTTTTGAATAGGCGGATGGGGAAAAGCAGAAAACGAAGGAGTTTTATTGTTCTCGGAAATGAAAGAAGTTTCTTTTCTTCCAGAGTAAGAATCATCGTCTTCCGAGCTTTGTACCTTTATCATCGGTATTCCATGATCAGAAGGCCTTCTCATCATTGGCGTATGAGCTGGAGAATGACTTGGCGTGGGTAATGGAGTAGGAACTTCATGAATAGGAGAAAGACAATAGTCCCGCATGGGAACTTCTAGTGTAATCGTGGGAGCTCCGGATGATCTTCCCCATCCAGCGCCAGGTGGTGGTCCAAGGTTGAATGGGTCGATCACTGGGAGCTCTATTGTGCTATTGTTATTATTACTACTGCTCGGCGCGTTAGATTGAGGCTCCGTACTTGTTATTACTAAAGCGGGTGGACGCAAATTTAATTGAGAATTTCGTGGCGAACTTGGAGTAGACAAGGGTGTAGCCCCTATATAAACAGAAAAAGTAAGCATTATTACAACGGGCGTTCTCCAAATTAAGAAAAGTTCAATTACATAACGAAAATGCCTTTGCTTGTAAAAACAAATGTAGACTCAGCCTTTTCCCCATTTTTTTACATAATTCAATAAGTTCCCCTTCCGTACTTTCTCTCTATAATTTGAAGGAGTAATACAATACGAAGATTACTACCATTTCTAGGTAAGATCCATATTATTCGGAGAATGCTCTAAAACAATAACATGCTCAAAAGTTCATCCACATTTTCTACTAAGAAGTCGTGGGAATTACAATTGAGAGTTACATTATGAACAACGTCTTTCTTTGTTCCTTAGCACATGATTATCGTGCATAATATTCTTCAAAGAATTTCTAGAAAACGAGCGACCCACATCTTCATTACTCTGAGAAGAGAATATCAATAAAAGAAACATTCTCCCAACTTTCTCTTTTTACTTTCTTTCTTTTCTAGCTCTTTGATTATGACTTCTGACTGAGTATGTCGTAGAACTCCGTTCCCTCTCAACTCGTAGGTACGTTTTAACTGTTATGCATGTGAAAGAAACTTAAAAAGGTACAAAGGCCTGTTCAACAGTCCTGTGTCCCATTAAAATCAAAGCGACATATTTGCAAAATAATTTTTCTGACATTTTAAAATTATTTTCGCAAGGGAATGGACGTCTTATTAAAAACTACTTACATACTAGTCCCCCAATCACAGGTATTTTGACTCGCTAAAGTTCAGGTGTGTTGTTTGCTTTCAATTTGACATTTTAATCATTCCCTTTTTACAAGAAACAGCAGCAACGTACCAGAAAATTGTTGTAAACAGAATCAATAACGATGTTTCTCTCCGGGTTGTATTATTACCCCATTTTCATACATCCAATTTTCTATACCGTGAACTCTCTTAAACCTTTCTATGTACCCTTCTGTGTACACATCTTCTATTCCCTTTAGATAGACAGATATTTACTCTTTTTGTTCTCTGATAAATTTGTCTTGTGACTTGGGAAGAAAGTTTCCCTTCCATCGCGTGTTCTGCACCGTTACCCTACTACGCATTTATCCTAGTAAAAGGTAAAGTCAAAACTAGTAAGAAAGTTTTCGAATTTTTATTCAAACAACCACTGACAGGAATTTTCACTCTCTCACTAGAAATATACCTATCTTTATAAAATGTTCATTATATTTCCTACATCTATGTCTACGTTTTATGTAAATGAAGGATACAGGTGAAATTCATTCCCTATCCCTTCAACAAAATTGAATATATATTCAAGGAAATCTATAAAGTAGCAAATAGTCGACAAAAAGTCAACAGAATGTACTGATTTGTTTTGTATCCCTTTCAAACAAGATGAAAACCCGTTTGAAAGAACATAAAGATGTGTTTCTTGTATCTGCTAAAAACCTTGACTGGCATAAATTGAGTAGGTAATAGATTCAAGGTAGCATTTCCTCTGATTGAAAAGTAGTAATAGATGCGCTCAAATAAACTATTGTTACCTGCAGAGGATTCTTCATTCTCGGAATATTGAGGACTCGGTGGAGCAGAGCTGGATCCTGAAAACCGTCTAAATAAAGAAAGCAAAGAATCTGCACTAGCAATTTTGGTCATTTTTCCTGGCTTGGCGCTAAGGCTTGTTGGAACTGAAGTTGTTCCTGACGAGCTTGTGATAGTTCCCAATGAAGAAGATGCCATTGTAGTGCAAATACTTGGGCCACTTTGTGCTAGTTGGACTTATGCAAATTCGCAGGGGAAATCTTGGTGGAAATATTGGATCCGGGGTTGTATCTGAACTCTCAGCGAAATCTTCTTCACTTGTTCTATTTCTGTAAGATTTACTCCTTCGAAATCTTCCCTTTCGATCTTTTTTCCCTACAGGTTTCACTGGAACTGTCACAATTATTTTACTATCTTCTCCACAACTCACATCGGAATCAACTTGACGATGAAGTCATCTCCCCAGCTGCCAATTTATCTAACATATGAGCAAACGTCACTTTCTTCTCGGCTTTACTTGCTGCTGGGGTGAGGGACATTGAAGGCGTTGTGAAACTTGTTTCCGCAGAGTCAGGCCCCTGCCTTTGTGAAGTAACGGAGTCTATGCTGGTGTTCATACTACCCATTCCTGCTGAAGTTGACGGCTGCGGCTCTTGCATTGAAGATTGGGAGGCAAGTCGAAGACGCTTTTCACTCATTTGAATTATCTCTGCTAAGGTCGGCTTTGGTGTTGCCGGTTTGCTTTCTCCATCGAATGATGATGCTAGGCCAGGAGAAACTAACTGTTGAAGTATCTGCTGCTTCTCGGCTGGGTCCCTCCGTACTTGGACTGGATTAATAGTTAAGTTGATCCGTTACGCAATAGTTTTATACGTAATTTGATATTTTACACAAAAGGAAGAGATTTAATTGATTCAAACCTTACCTGAGTAATTTCTTCGTCGGTGGGGGCTTGGTGTTCCTGTTTAGTGTTGAGAAAATGTTAAAAATCGTTCTCTAATAATCTTCTAAACTACTATAATTTACAGGATCAAAAGAATTTTTAGCCTTAAGCCTCTACTCTTCAAAGCAAGTGCTTGAGATAAATACTAAGCACAAGCAATTTAAATGCTTAACTTGTTATAATACGTTATTTGCCGAATTATAGCCAACCTACATGCTGTTTAAAGACTTTCACTGGCCCCAAAGGAGGTTCAAACTCAAAAGTTACAGATTTAATTCTCCTGTTACATTGATAACTTTTGAGATAAACAAACTTTTATTGAATGAAATACGGCATGCATAACAGTGAAAATTAAAAAAGTTCTGTTTATATAAGAAAAATTGAAATTGATTATTTCTACACAAAAGCATGCACTGAACCTTATAAGGACTTTTAATGGTTTAATGAAATGAGCCTTGGCTCATTAGTATTTATTGAAATTGGATAAATTTTCTTATTTTCGAAGTAAACTTAAAAGGGAAATATTACGGTTCCGGGAAAGTAAATTTATAGAAAAATAATTGCCAATAACGTGTCTTTCAAGAATTGAATTAATATTTTCCTATTTCCTTTATTCCTTTGAATTGAATAGGAGAGGCTCATATAAAAATTGGAAATACGCAAAAAAGAAGAAATTGTCGTTATTAAGAAAAAGGAGAAAGTAAACGAGCCGAGTTTTTTCTCTAAACTTACGAAGCATTCCTCTTGAAGGCCTTAGAAGATCATCTAGACTAAAAGTCCTATTATTTTCATAAGTGTGAGGACTTGCTACAGTAGCTGATACATTGGACGTGGCAGATGATAAAGACAAAAGGGATGGTTTACGGATTCCAAGCCTTCCTAAAAATGACCTTGTAGTCGGTGGGCTTGCTGCCTGTTGCGAAGTCCCTGGAATGGCATCTCGCATACCAAGAGGTCCTGGTCCTACAACACCACCTGTCCGAACAGAGGAAGGAGCTACAGGTCGAACGTTGGATTTTTTCGAAGAAAAGGTTCATGATTTTCTCACGCAGCATCACCATCATTTCAAAAACATATTGTAACGGGATAAAAAAGAAAGTTGTTCGTGTGGAAAAGATTGTTGAAGATGAAAAAGTAGTGTGAAAGTTGTGAGTTGTGAGGAGATACAAAATAGACGAAAGAGGTACAGCAACAGTAGTAGCGCAGTAGAAGAAGAAAGAGAATGAAGAGAGCACGAAAGAAAGAACAGACGTCACACAGAAAGAAGCACAAAGAGAGAAAAATACAAAAAATTCAAATTATATCATTTCACATTTAAAGCATTATTTTAATTTATAAAGTTAAAATATTTAAAGATAATGACAAAAATAACACCCCAGTCCAGTAATAAAAGATGAATTACGTTGGATTTTGAAAAGTTAGTAGGCATTTTAAACATGCATAGAAAGCTACTCTTGCAAAGTTTTTGCATTATTCAAAAAATCAATATCACCTATTCCAATCGGTTCCTAACTCATAAAAAAGCTATAAATTTTAAACGAGAGCTTTCTCTATTTATTTTTCATTTTTTATATCACACTGACCATTAGTGAATCGCATAAATGATTGGCAAAAGTAATGTTGCATGAAGTTACGATTGTAGCTTTTCCAGCTTAATAGAAACATCAATAGTTGAATAATAGTACAACAACAGAGTATTTTGGCCTGAATAAAAAAAACTTTTCTTTTGTGTAGTATTTTTTGTTAGGCAAAACCTTATTCTATAATCACACTACCACGCAATTTAGTCCACAATCAATAATGTTGGGATGTGGTAATGTACGTGCTAACCAAATCGACCTAGCGTAATTCTTTTACTATAATCAAGCTTCTTTATAGCTGAGTTGTTAACTAGGAGCAAAGATTATACAGAAACACTTTGCATAACGCTTTTCTCATAATAAAATTTCTAAATAACTGAATAAGTGAATACTAAATATGTTATTAAGAGAGCGCTCGATAAAACTCCAAAGCATATAATTTTTAGATATGCGGAGGTGTGCAAATCCCTCCTCAACAAATAAGTCGAATTATTTTATATTTCTTGAATTTTAAGTTTAAAAAACTAATCAATTAAAGTATGGCCCATCTAGGCTTAATATTATGTACCTACATTACATACGTAGTGATATCAAAGCAAAGTTTCTAGGGCAGTTCAATCCCAAAAAATGATATCATGCATATAATTACGCAAATATTTGTATGAGCTAAGCTCACTATTCAAAATATTTTGTCCTTACAAGCCACTACAAGTTATGTAATCTAGACTAATACATCAAACAGCCATGGTTAAATTTCTGCTGTTGACAAACTTTATTTCACATGCGGTTTTTGAGGAAAAGAGAAAGCATTCTCTACAAAAATTTTAAAAATGCAAATACCTAAACAGAAGCGAAATGAGAGCTAATTTTTTTAGCAGAAAAGTTACTAGTAGGTACATTTTAAACCACTAACTTTTTCAACAAAAGCATCATTCATCAAAAACATGTTTTTCAAGACTCTTTTTAGCGGGAGAGGTAAATGGGATAAAACTTCATAATTTATTCATCAACTTGTCAATGCATCATTGTGTGGTGTGTAGTTTGTTGCAAGCTACTTTTAGAACTAGAAAATTTTGATAAAGGATAAAGATATGTGATTATAAAAGTTTTACAGGGTATGTGTTTAGAAGGCAAATTATAAGTGATTACGGCATAGATAAAACACAAAGTAAGTTGTTGCAAATACAGAAAGTATAGTAAATTTGTATCTTGGTTTCGTTCATTTTAAAATGGCATTTTATCATGTCTAATGTTTAAATTTTTTTACATTCATGTCATTGCTTCAAGTCTAGTCTGAAATCGCTTCATAACGGAAATAAAATTGGATGAAATAATCGAAGGGAGACACATATTCTAGTAAACCCAGCGTCAATAATATTTGTCATACTGAAATGATGTACATATTCGAAGAAAGTCCCTATCAGCTCATCATGAACCCACAATATTTATAATCCTTCAAGAATTTGAAATCTTATGATAGTCTTTTGTCTTGCAAAAATCAAGTTACCCCACGAAATGCCACGGTTCCGCTCGAGATCTTCACTAAGAAATTTCTCCAATTTTTCTGGAAAATGTCTCTTGAGACACCATATAAGTCCTATTACTCCCATAACCACGAACACGGTGATGAGGCCAAGCCAAAAAGGCTCTTCCAGCATTCTCTGAGACAATGGCTTGTAGGGAATGTGAAGCATCCGAGATTCACATTGCGGACCTGTACATACAACAAAATAAGCACATTCTTCAATCCAAGTTCCTACACAGAGAGAAAATGGGACGGGCAGTAGAGAAAGCATACACAATAAAAACATTAGCCCAGTAATGAAACTGACAAGTCTTGCTTGAATAAGTATGCCCTTGTCACATTTCCTTTCAAATATTGGAGTATATGAAGCAAGAAAAACCGCTTTAATAAAACCTTCCATATGGTTTGTCTTTTGTCATTTTAATAAATTTTACCTAATATGAAAAACAAAACATATTTTTTATTGATTTTGGCAATAACATGCTTTTTAATTGAATGTTATATTTTTGCAAACTTAGGTATTCAATTTTCATTTAGAAATTTATATTGCCTTAATTTTTCACTTTACTGAAATATTAACATGTGAAACGTATTTCGGGGAGTTTATAATCCAAATTTTTCCGGAAACTTACTTCCTACGCAGAATATAATGGTAAATAGTGAAATACATGCATCTAAATGTCTTTAATGTACAATAATGAGCAGGAACAAGATCAAAAACTCTACAGCTTTCCCCATAAAAGTCTAATTTGTATGCAAAAACCAAACGTAATTTATCTTAATGAGTGAAAACAGGTGTTTCAGTACATAATAGCTATTATTACTCATTTTTATAAAAAAGAAAGTCATAAACTAGACAGGCAGCTTTAAATGCTATTTTTTAAATTTCTCTCCCATCTTTTCTCATCATAAAGATAAATATTAGCCCATGTTTGTTCTTAATTTTTTACATTAATTACTTTATACCTCCTCTAACTTCTTTGACGTTGCTGAATAAGAGGTTAGAAATTTTTAACTACTTATAATATACATGTCCATTCAGACAAGTGGGAGCGTGGGCGTGCTCTGGAAATGCATTGTTTTCGTCATAGGGGAATATGCTTCTAATATCAAATATTTGTAATTAGTTTAATGCATTTTTCATGTAGAGAAACATTCCATAAGAGGGATCATCATACTTTTTATTTCCGTGTGTACGCAAACACATTTTAAGCTACCGCTACATCTTATTCCGATACTCAAACTGCTGTATTTTTTATTCAAGTGAAAGCTTACGGTAGGTTTTTGATGTGATAACATCCAAAGTTGAAAGTTTTATTACTTTTTCCTGACAAAGCCAGACAAAGCTACATCTGTTGAAACACCTTTTACAATCGATGTTGCAAAGTTTTTCTAGTTTACCTATCTGTCTTATAAAATTGTAACCAAGCATGAAATGTTTATATCGCTGTTTGCAAACCGAAACAAAAAGAGGATTCGTGCCGACCTATTTTAAAAAAAATATCAAAGGAAGTGTTTAACATAAACTGCCGGACTCCTTACCTTCCCACCAGGCATGACATAAACATTTATAAGAAGTCTTGTTAACTTCGATGCAATCTCCATGACCAAAACAAGGACGATCATCACACGGTTTATATCTCCTTTCACAACGATCCCCGCCATAGCCAAGCTGGCACTTACATTTAAACGATTTCCCTTCGATTATGCACTCTCCAAACAGACAAGGATTCACATCGCACACGCTTAATGCACAAAATGGACCTGGAAAACAAAATAAGATATAAAAGAGAAGAAGATGAATGTGTTACTTGACGAGTAAACGTTTACGTCCATTATCTTCTGTACAAACACTGATAATAATGTGCTTTCTACTTTCTCCACTCAAAATAGAAAAAACGAGTCTTTCTTTGCACGCTTTCATCCACCTATCCAAAAAATAAATTACTGCTGTTCCTTCCAGCCTCGATTCAATTCCCACCTCTCAAAGTAAGCAAAGTAGATCAATGTTGACCGATATTTTGAAAGGGAGTAGTGTGGTTTGGGTTACGTAAGGAAATTGCATTAATATCACATCCGCATAGAAACTTTTGCTTACTTTATTTCTACAGCTAACAAAAGACTAGCAAAGCGACCCATTTTTAGATTTTATTGTAAGCTTTGCATTCGCCAAGTGACAGGATAATTTTTCATGTAAATCTTCGTGTACCCATATTAGTTTATATAAACTTCGCGTTGTCTACATGCATTAAGTCTTATTCTGTTCAACTAAAACTGATAAACTAGTAATTAATCTCTTTTTTACCTGTGAAGGGAGCGGGACAACGGCAAATATGTCTTCCCTTTTCTGACACACAAGTCCCTCCATTCAAGCAATGATTTGGGGAGCAGGCATTCAATACCAAGAGACGGTCCCCATCGGCAATGTAGTCCTCACGAGAGTTTTCATCTAAACGAGTTTGCAAAGATATGAAAAACACATTATAAATTGTTCGTTCAATCCGTCAAAAATATCAAAACTAGCATAAAACCTTGAGATAGTAAATTTGAAGGCTCAAAGATAATTAATTTCTCAAAGGATTTAATGCATTACGAGCAAAAAATTTTGAAAAATAATCCTTGGACTTACTAAGCGTGGTAATAATTTGTGCATTCCAAGGTTCCCCCCTAAATCCCGGCATGTAAACTTGTTTAATATCCAACCTGTTAAATCTTGATCGAAACTGTATGGTTCTTTCAGGAGAAATTAGGTTATCGTGTCTATTTTCTCCATTGTTATCAACCATTTCAAACACATCATCATTTTTCATTAGATGGTTCCCACTGTATCTACCGCTAGAAAAACTCCCGTATTCATTCTCATTGAAGCTGTCACCTCTCTTTTCTTCGTTATCATCAACGGTACTGCTGGAGAATTTCATTTCTTTCATGTGACAAACTATTCTCGTCACCCCGTTGTTTCCAACATAGGGATCTCCAACTTCCAAGAAAGATTTTGTGTTTGGGGTACATTTAGAGCTGCCTGTAGTTTTTAATATAATAACATAATGAGGTGGAGCGATGAAAGACACTGTTAAATTTGCATTTGGTGGTGGCCCTAATGGGTAGTTAAGTGAGGTTAAGGACATGCTCGAATTGGGTTGCGTATTCACAGTGAAACTCTCTTTTAAAGCATGTGGGATAGCTTTGAAACGACCCAGAAATCCTCTTCCTGTATGACCTTGAGGTGAGCGAACACGAATCACAACCCTTTCACTTGATGAAATAAAAGACGTACGGAAAGGCGTAGTGGATAGATTCCCGCAAATTACAATTTCATTATCATTAGCCAGCCCAGGCAAAAGTTTTCTGTTGGGAAATGAATCTGATGTTGTGGAATACTGACCAGCTCCACCACTATTCCCGCCAGTCAACTCAATTGAGACGTGATCTTGTTCTAAACAATCCATTCCAGTCCACGACATGTTTTCACCAAAACTTTCCCCGTTATTTCCGTTATCTTGACTGTTTGTTGGTAAACTTTGGCCAAGTTCAAAGACTTGAAAGCTAAGCCACAGCCTTTGGCCTGCTGTTGGATTAGAAAAAAAGACATAATAAATTGATTACAACTGTACGTTTTTCCTTTAACGCTTTTTTGAGTCTCTTCATGCATGAAAAACAAGACGTTTGTTTACTTTTCACTCTCATATTTCCGTAATTTAAAAAAGACTGATTAAAGAAAGGAACACAAACCAGACGTAAAATTAATCAAATAATGGAGTTCGGCTGTTGTACATGGATGAGTGGGAATAAACAGGATTTACAGAGAAAATCCTATACCTATATAATCCTATACTAAATGAATGCGAGTGCTGCTGACACTGCATTGGCATTTCTCGAACTTATAAGCTCCCTCAACTACGGCTTCCGTTCAATATAAATATCAAGTTGCATTACACTTGTTTGCCAAAAAATGCTGAAACCACAGCTTTTACAATAATGAATTTTCTACGAAATCTTGAAATTGATAGCACTCTGGGATATTTTCTACTTTTAAGAACTGATTCACCTTTAAGTGGCAAATTTCTTTTGATAAGCCCTCCGGGATGATTTTACTCAAGTTAAATACCAAGTTAAAAGGTTAAGCAAGGCATTCATCAGTAAGCCAAAAAATTTATCAGAAATTCATTCAAGAAATCTACCATTACAAGTACCTTTATGCAATGCAGGTATGATTTACTTGACAGTTGTAAACACTGGAATTCCAGGAATGCACTTCCATGCTGGAAGTATTCAATAAATAAAAAAAAACTTTACGCTTAATAATTCAAAGGTTTTCATATTCTTCCTTTTTCTATAAAAATTCACGTCCACTTTCATTTCCTCATATTTCGAGTACTTTTGGAGGAAGTGGTGTTACTGGAATTCAAAAGGGTAATGACATGACTGTTTACATATTCCAACCTACAAGGTTTGCATTTACTTCCACATGAGTAAGGTACTCATTTACCCAAAAACTTTGGGTAAAATTGATTTATAGCTTTTTTGTTTTCCCCTTTCATCCTCAACATGACGGGAGAGTTTCCAAGACCTTTGTTACTTACTACATTATCATACAAATATTCATTCATTAATAATGGATATATCATACATACAAAATGTATAAAGTAATTTCCAACAAAGTGTTAAATTCTGAAGTTTTTAGCTATGCAGTGTAGCGTAGTACAAAGGATAAACATTAATTCAGCGCAAACAATCTGAAGTAAAAGCGTTCAATATCGTACAAGGCGTTTTTGTTTTATCTTGTCAAAACTAGCAAATTTCTAAAGTAAACCGGATGTGCCTTTATTAATATTTTACTATAAACCTGATCCTTAAAATTCCCAGAAATTCACAAGGAATAAACAAGGCGCTGTCGAAACGTCATCATAACTTAAGGACAAGATGAGAATCACCTGCTAATACAAAATGAAATACCTAAGCATTTAGTGAGCTTATGGGAAATGAAGCAAAGAGGTATTTGGATCAAGCCGTAAATTATTTTCCACCAAAATGTGAGATTTCGTTTATTTAGAAGGCATGTAAGTAAAAACGTTTTGATTTTCCATGAAACGTGTCAGATTTATCAAACTTTTTTAATGAGAGAAATGATCAAACTTTCCAAGAAAGTTGCAAAAGATTCGTCATTAGAAAAAAGAGGAAATATTTCACATTCAATAAACTACTGAGAAAAATAAGCCAAGTGTAAATAATCTTCCCATGATAGGTGAAAGGTTTACGTGCAGTTGTTGCAATGAAAATTATTTTCACTTTTTGGATACCACCCAACCCTATAATCCCAAATGACGTTGATAATTTGAAAACTAAACTCATACTCAATTCTTATATGGCACTTTGTTCATTTGCAACATCATTTTCATAGTATTGGTGGTAGCATTATAATACTTTAATGCAATTTTCGTCCCAGTAATCAACATATGAAGCTACGTAATAAAGTAATCATTGAATTATTGAACCCTCAACGACATATTGGATGTGAATGTATTTTTCGTTCATGACATTGTGCAATTTAAACCCATAACTTCATTGTTCATGTTTGCAACGGTAAAACAGTCATAAAAGTAGGAGAGGCAAGGGAATTGCTTCTTTAGAATTATGAGGTAGAGGCTATTTAACAAATAATGTTATTGCTTTGGGCACCAACCTGGTGCAATAATGTAGTAGACACAGTCTAAATGGGGTAAATTGAAATAAGGAAAGTTTGGCGTGTGAATTGTCTGATCCCCTAATGGGAACGGGCTTCCGACAAACCCCGCCATTATAGTCTTCCCTGATGTACAGCTCGTCACGTCCACAGCCCTCCATAGGAGCTCGTAGCCAGTAAAACTATTGGAAAAATCCGTATGAAAAACAATATCCACCTCATTTGAAGATGAGACATAGTCCAATCTGGAAAGAAAAATGAAAAAATACATAATGCAAAAGAATGTGGATCGGATCAAGTGACACGCTCAAATTTCGGTAGAATAAACAAACTTTTTTAATCATTTTCTTGAAAAGTTGCCTTAAATTGGAAAACAAAGTCAAATGCCCAAAAAGAAGGCAAAGATTATTATCCATCGTATCGATTTAGTTCATTTAGATATTCATTAAAATAGTCATCAAGATAGCTACCATCCTAATATTTCAGTACACATCAGCATTTACCTGTTCAATTCGTGTTTCATGTAAGATCCGCAAAATCTGGTTTTGTTTTTCGTCGATTCGTCCACAATCTCCACGTAATCATACAAGCAGTTTTCCTGCGGCTCCACATCTAGATGAGAAAACCGAACAACAATCTTTGTCCCTCGAGGTGCCACCAATCGATTGTGATAATCCGCATTGTTTGCGTAATTTGAGGGGTAATTTGGCGACGCTAATTTCCCACCGGTACCAGAATACGTTCGGTTGACCATAGTTCTTAGTTCAACTGAAAAATGTAAAATTTATCTTAAAATTACTGAGAAAACCTCACAAATCATTGAAATGAACTTTTTTATTATTTTAAGCTTAGAAATGCTTAATTCTGGGTACAAAAATTTAATTAATTGGAAATTACGATCTTTTAAAGCAATTGTTTCAAGGAAATTGAAACTTTTAATTTAAATCCAAATAATGAAAAAAGTTTTTATACTGGTATATCCTTTAATTTCAATGTGGAGAAAGTACGCTGATTATATTGTCAATAATGTGTAAAAATGATTTCTTACTCTTTTCTTGCTCACGTGTACATAAATACTATAACCTATTGCATCATTACTCGTTTATAAAGTACAAAATACAATAAATAGTTTCGCAACAGCTTTTTATAAATAAACACAAAGTAAACAGTTTAGAAGGAAACTCCCCTTTGAAATAAAATCTGAATTGAAATTATTTATTTCAAGCCAAACGCTTTATTTCAGTATCAGTGAAAGAAAGTTTTTTTTCTTTTTTAACCAATCTTGCAAAAAGAAAGAATCCCAAAACCAAGTTTTAGTTTAAATCAATCAATAATGTTTTCCAAGTATGTCGTTCATCTATCCATGGGTTTATCTTTAGATTTTAAGCTTTTGTAGTTCTTTTTTCTTAAACGTGAATGAAGCTTATCTTTAAAAGCCTATATAGCTTCCTATTACAGGAGTACATAATTGGGCTGAATATTATATGACTATATAACATTTTACTGATACAAATACTAAATCTAATCCCCTAGGTATAAGCTAAATCAAACAATTAAGTCGTTTTTGAGTTAACGTGAACACGGACAGGCAGACAGAGAGACTAACAAGTCGATTTTATAACTAGCTTTTCAAGCTAGCAATTATTCTCCTTTAATTTAATAAAAATTAAATTATTTACAAACCTTCAGTTTTCTTTTTACAAATGTAACCCGCAGTTTGGCTGCATTCCGTTAATCTCCAGGCAAGATCACTTTTGATTCCTCCGCCAGCCTCGTGCCAGTAAATTGAAAGACAACGGAAATCAAAACGAGTTTGTAAATCCGATGTGTGGAACCCTACATGAAATAAAGAAGACATTGTTGAATAAAATCACTGAATAAGCTCTAACAAACAACACAGGAATTTACTTTTTACTATACAATTTTTTAGATATACTTTTAACACAACGCATCAAATTTAAAGAACTCTGACATTTACTAAACAGAAAGTTCCTCCAGGCTTCATCTATTTGTCTGTCATTTATTTTGGCTTGTGTTAATCTAGCTTGATGGAAAACCTAT
>JAANSO010001003.1:0-20527 GCA_036507315.1 Lepidocyrtus fimetarius | reverse complement strand
TTCTTGTCTTTTGAGACATCAGCAGAGTTGTTGTAAAATGGGAATGACTTTACTACAGTTTCCTTTGGGATCATGAGTCTTATATGACGCTGATAGTATTATGGTGACTATCAACAACATTCTCATTTTGAACTTTCGTCTTGTAATATGAATCAGTTAAAAATATATCGAGTGGAATATTATACGGGAAACGGGAATTTTTTTTACCTTCATTACATTTACCTGAAATTTTTAAAACGCTCTTCTAGACCTCTTTCAAGTATTATTTTGAAAGTTTTAGGAGCAATAGTCGGTAATATTGATAGTTAATGATAATAAGGTTGAAGAAAATGCAAGTTTAACAGCCCACCTGGCTGAATGTAACTGCAAATTGGTATGATTCTCTGGTATATCAGCACTCTTGAAATATGCGTTTTTCAAGTTTAGTATACGATCTACAAAACCATTTGTTTTTAGCATCTCTCTTTCCAGTTCATAAATAAAAAGCTAAAAAGTTTCAAATATCCAGTAGTAGTACATGCAAAACTGATGTCTATAGTCATATGCGCTTGATTAAATAAATTGATTTGTCTAAACTAATTATTATGAATCTTTGTGGCTTTATTAATGCTGCCTGAAGTAATCACTTGGACTGGATACTCACCAACCAGATTTGAGGAAAGGAGACCCTGAATCAACTGTTTGAAATGTGAATTTTAATAGCCAATTCCCAATCACGTAATAGTTTGTAAAAAGGTACTTTTGTTTAACTTAATGAAATTTCTTGCCCTTTAAAACACTTTTAAAAAGTTTTAAACATGGTAATGGTGATTTGTGCTGAAGGAAATGGATTACTAAGAAAAAACTTTCACTTTGAGTTGAATTTTGGTATAGTTTCATCGTTGCGCATCATGAGAAGCTTGAGCTAGTATTTGAAAGGAAAAGGCACACGTGTGTGTAGTGTTCGTTTTTCGTGTTGTTCTCGCCGATCGCCATGAGTAGTTTGTTGGACCATTTGGACAGCAATCAAAGTGAGAATGATGATATTCATCTGCTATTCCCCAAGTGTAAGCCTCGTGCCTCTTCCGTTGGAACGGAGTCGCAATCCTCCGAGTCCCAGTCCAATTCCCAACAGTACTTAGCTGATAACTATCGTGATCAAAATTTAAACCATCATCATCATTCACTGTCTAATCAGTTCCCTTTGCATCCGCATCATAATCATAACCACCATCAACAGCAACTAGCTGGAGGTGGCTCATCCTCCTCTTCATCAACAAGACAGTCATCCAGACGGCACTCCTCTTCTGGCTTCACACAAATTACACCCCAACATCACCAACAACAACAGCAGCCCATCATACCCGATAATCTTTTGAAGCACGCAAAGCATTCTTCGTATCCGCCTTTACTAAATACTCCGGATCAAGTAGCAAATAATTCTTCTTTCATTACCAACAGCGGTCAACTTTCCCCGTACGATAATAACAATTTGACGCATGACAACGCTCTTGGAAGCAACAATAGCATTACGAATAAGTCGCATCATCATCACCAGTCTAGTTCCTCGTCATCACGTCATTACTATCATCACCATCACCAACAACAGCAGCAGTTGAGCGACAGCAGTGATAACTTTCCTGTTGTAGTACCCTCCTCCCATTACACAACTGGAAGCTCCGAACGCGGTGGTGGACATATCCAAACGAATAGTAATAATAGTTCATTGTTAAGTTCCAGTAAGAAGGGAGAAAGTTCTTCTAAGTCCCATCATCATTCCCGTTCCAAGAACTCAATTAGCAGTAGGAACTCTAGGCACGAAGCAGCGACTTCAGCAAGTGGTAGCGGTTCAGGTGTAGCCGCGCAAAATATTAGTCAAAGCAATAGTACCAGCAGCCGCCATAGTCATCATCACAGTCGCTCTCACCACCATCATCGTTCCAAGAAATTGGCGCACATGACAGAGAGCTCCTCTTGTGAACCAATTTCTCCATCAACTTCTAATCTTGGAAATAAAAGTTCTTCACATCGTTACAGCAAATCTAGAGTAGGAGGAGGAGAGGGGAATAGTTGTGGAGGCCCTACAAAGTCCTACTCTTCTTTGTCACTCGGCTCCGGAATGGAATGTGAGCCTTTAGATGATCCTCATCATCCTCATCACCGCCACCATCATCAACAGCAGCAGCAGCATCACCTCAACTACGATGACGGTTTCTCGAGCAATTCAAGAAGTCAACGAAACCTGGCAACCTCTTTAATTTCAAATGGTGCTTCTTCAGGAGGAGGGAATAATGGAGGAGGAGGGGTCGGCTGTTTACGAGACTCTCGAATAGAGATTGCAGGTGGGAGAGAAATCTATTCACAGAATAGAATTCGCGCAGGGAGGAGACTCCGAGGTTCTTCCTCTACCTCAAGTTCCACAGAAATGATGGCAGACTCCTCAATGTCTATCACTGCCTCATCAAGCTCTTCCACTGGGACTAAACATTCCCGGAAAAAGTCTCCAAATCTGCAGCACCAACAACAGCAACATAGCTTTACAAACGGAGGTGATACGGTTGATGGAGATGATCTTTCCGTATGGGAACCCAAGCATAGTGGAGGAAGTAACACAATACCGCCAAGATCATCCTCTAATCATCATCATCATCATAACCACCACCAATCCTCCAGTGGTGGAGGACTAGGAAGTGGAAGCAGCAGTCATCGTCAACATCATCATCATCATTCACATCAACAGCAGCAACAACAGCATCCTTCTCACCACCACCAGCAATCGCAGCAACATCATACAAGGAACAGACACGGCTGCAATTACTCCCACTGTGATCACTCAAAACAGGATATGAATCCCCCGGGTAATGGTTCGAACCCAATTACCGTGAAAGAAACTGTCTTTTCTTCAGAAGTGACTTCAATTGAAAAGGCTCTAGAGAGCTCCTCTAATAACCAGACTGGAACAAAAAATACTGGAATGGGCTCGTCTTACATTTACGAAACATCTGTAATGAATGATACATGCGGTGAAATCATTTTCGATGATATTGGAAACTGGAATAGAAACAGAGAAAGAGGTCGAGGAGGAGGTGGGAGAAGGAATAGCTCTGCGGCGACCGAAGGTGGTGGATTATGTGTGGAGAGAAGGAACAAAGATCAAAGCAGCATGATGAGGAGGAGCCCATCCACTGGGGCCAATAAGCATGGAGGGCAATTAAATTTCTTCCAAAATGGAGGAGGGGGCGGAAGTGGAATGAGTGGTGCTGGTGCAAATATTGGAGGAGAAAATGAAATGCATTGTTTTAATAGCCTTGAGCAAATGGAACAGCATTCTGGAAGCTCCATAAATGCTAGTTCAGCCCCAACAGTACTTTTACACGGTTCTCCTTCCCCTTCAACGAGAGGAGGGAATACTACTCCCTCTGGCTACGAAAGTGATGAATACTCTGGGGTTACCCCCGTGTCTTTAAATATGATTGGAAGTGGTGGAAACAGTGGCAATAGTAGAACTGGAGATAAAGGATGCCTACCCAACAATAGATTAATCGGAGCGCTTCCAATTGCGGAGTATGAAGGATCTCCAAAAAGATATGGTTTAAGACAACCTACACATCCAATGCCAACTCATTTTGATTTGGTTGATGTTGACATGCAAATGAATTCTGGAGCTAGTACTGTAACCAGCATTCCAATTAATTCCTCAACATTGGTCGATCAATCTAGTCATCTTCATCAACTTCAAAAAAGTCATCCTGGCAGCGGAACCGTTGTCCAATCGGTTTCTTTAATTTCCCCAACCCAATCTTCAAAACCAACTGTCCCCACGTCAGCTTCTTCATCCTCCTCATCCCTAGACAATACAAACTCGAATTCAGCTAGTGTTAGTTCGAATTCTAGCGGAAGTGTCCATCATAATAATCACAATCATCATCATCACCACCATAGGAATATATATGGAAATGGAAGGATCATAAGTCCCAGAATAATTTCTCCTTCTCAGAGCATTTCCAGTTTTCCTTCCCGAGTGCCCGGCTTCCCTCAAAGGATCACCACGCCAGTAACTACTTCCTCATTGGATTCTGGCTCCTTGGTGGATTCCGGACTGGAAAAGTCTGATGCAACAGATGTAATAAAAAGTGATATCATAAAAGGAGGTAGTGGAATGATGGGGGAGATGTCAGGAGAAAGTGACATGTTGATAAGCAATAGTTCCTCCATCACTACTACCGCGTTAACAGCAACAACAACAGCCGCTGCTCCATATCATCCCAATTCAATTACAAATGATGAATGTATTCGGGGCGATCCAATAATGTCAAAATCTTCACAGCAGCCACCAGCTCCGCAACAACAACGTCACCGTCAACAGCCGCTGCTCCATATCATCCCAATTCAATTACAAATGATGAATGTATTCGGGGCGATCCAATAATGTCAAAATCTTCACAGCAGCCACCAGCTCCCCAACAACAACGTCACCGACAATCTACCTGCTATCCAGCTACATCTGCACAACAACAGCAAAAATCCTCTTTCTTAGTAGGTAGGAGATTCTAGCTTCCGGTCTAGTGATGACAATGATGAACCACCTCCCTCCTCCGTGGCATTGTGTCAAGGACAATTAGTCAGTGAACGGGAACATCATTCCTCCAGTGACTTACTTTTGACTGATCAGCTTAATTTAGAAGCAGAAAAATGTAATCCATCCATCAACCAAACTAATCTCTGTGGAAATCCTTTGGATTTAGAAGGGGAGCTACCGCATCAGCAGCTTCAGCATGCGCAACCACAACAGAAACCACAACAGTATCACAACATGATCCTGGAATTGGTTGACTCTGGAAGCGGCAACAGTAGCGGCGGCGGAGGACTAGTGGAAGGAGATTCTCAATCCCAACAACAAAATATAATCCTGTCTGGAAATAATAATTCCGGAGTGGAAATGGATGGGAATAACGATCAGTGTTTAATTTCAGTACCTTCATTGTCATCAACAGCAGCAGGATTTGGAGGAGAGAAACAGTTTTATTCTTCTTCGACTGATGATAAAATGGGCTCGGAACTATTAGGAATGAGTGGAGTGGCTGGTGGTGGTGCTAGCAACGTTGGTCTTGGTGGAAATAGTAATAATCCTACAGACTACCTTTATGAATTTTCCGAGACGAGAAAAGTTTTGGAAGAGTTTTTTGGAGGTGGTGGCATCGGTGGTAGTAGTGGCGGTGCCTGTGGGGTTGTGGGTAGTGGTATAATGGAACTAGATGGAAATAACATTTCTTCGAATTTAAACCATAATGGAGCGCAACAGCTTTCCCAGCAACAACAATTTCAACAAGATCCTCACATTCACCAACAACAGCAGGGTCAATTCTTTGATGATTTAGGTTATACTTTAAAGCGTCAAACTGGAAATTCATATGTTGGGCAAAGACTAGCTGGGGAAAGTGGAAATGGTGCAGTTGGTCTTGTCCTGGGAGGTGGTAGCAGTGCGGTTGAAGAATCCCCAAAGAAGCCTGCAAGGAGAGGCGTCCTCCTTCTAGGAAGTTGTGATGGGGATGGGGGCGAAGGCGGTGATGCAGCTTCACCAAGACTCATTTCATTCCAAGAGATTACCAGTACGGGAGCAACGACTCCGATTTCATTATCTAGCGCAGGCGGACTTGGAGGGCTTACGGGACAAGGTGGAATCGGAATGAGTGGAATTAATAAAAGTGGAACTATGAATCCTCCATCCACGAGGGACCTGAATGATAACGATATTGATGATGGGGATAGCTCCACAACCAATACGGAAACAGATAACTTGGGAGACACTGAAGTTGGGCTCCAGGTAAACTTACTGAAACATCTTCAGCACACGTACCTAATTAGTAGTTTTGACTGTATGCAAATAAAGCTCATTATTATACATTAGAGCTCACTTCGTCGTAATTTTATGTTAATCCTTTTGTGCAAAACTTTTTTTGTTGAAAAAGTTTTTTTTTGTTTTTGTAAGTACTAGTTTTAGCTATTTTAGTTGTTAAGTTTTTTAAGCCTTTATTTTTGTATTTTATTTTTTGTATGTGTTGAAGACAACCACAAGCAAACCCAGCATATTTATTGTAATTAATTCATTTTGTGTTTATGTTAACTTTTAACTTCCAAATTAAAATTGAAGTTTCAACATAAATTTAACTTTTATTTGACTTGTTCCTTCAGTTTTACCTCGCACAATATATATGGCACTGTTTTATTTTCATTTTTTTTGTAGAAGATATACACAAGAGCATAAAATTATTCATATTTTCTTTTACGACTTTGTCCAAGATTTTATTTAATAAGTTTTGCTTTTCTTCATTTTGCCCCATTTGCCTTTTCCTTTTATTTCCGTCCACTTTCTCTAAAGCAAGCTATAGTTTGTTAAAATAGCAAAATTTTAGCCAAAAAGTTTTACCTCTCCTTCAATGCAAAAACATGTTTTGCTTAAAAGTTAGTTTTCTGTTTAATGTAATTATTGCCTTTCCCTTGTTTATTATAATGACTTTTACAGCTTGTTCACGATGTAGCGTAGTAGGAGACATAACATTAAAGAAACTCCAATTTTTAGTATTACCTGCTTTTCATCCGCATAAAATATACCTACCAATTTAAGCAAAACTTTGTCATAACTCACTTCATCCCAAGTCATGATCCTACTCCCGATTCTATGGCATGATTAGAAATTATGAACAGCAGCCACCACCGCAGCACATGAACGAATTTCAAAGGAAAGGTGACAGGAGCCATTTATATATGCCCTTTTCTCCTCTCTCACTATTCTACGCTTCGCTAAATAGAGCAAGTGATTCACTACCTTCTCCACTTCATTTGCTTAAAAACTACACATCAGTCCATGTATTTCCATTTATTCCAGTTCCGTTCTACTTAAATGGTATTATTATTACAGATGTTTAAATTGGAGTAATAGTTGTAGTGATTTTTATACTTGGAAGAGAAATGAGAATCAGTTGTATAATTTTGTCGCTGATTCCATTCCACTTGAACAGCTTCGGCAATATGCTGCGTCTGCTTCTCATTTCTCTGGAACTCATAACCCCTTACCAGTTAAAATACTGAGGTAACAGCAGCAGCTTATTCATCCTCATCTCGTTATGTAAACGGAAACGACTACAGCAAAACAGGAGAGAGCCTAGTTAGAATTAGAATAGGGAGCTGAACCCGCTGCCAAAGGAAAAGTTTGTAAATTCCCGTGAGAGGAAATGGACTTTTCAAATAGAGAGGGAGAGGGAAAGAATGGAATTGTGTTCCTTTTCCCTTTTACTTCATTAGCTTTCTCTTCCATTTCCATTCTTATAAGTAAGGTCGGCCGCTGATTCAACCTTAAACTGTATGAGTTAGAGAGAGAAATGAAAGGCGGTAGGAAAGCAATTGACGAAATTTATAGTTGCTTTAATGGTCTGCATACGTAATGAGTAGAAAGTCAGTGAAGAGAACGAGAAGGGAAGAGAAGAATAGACTGTGTTTTCGACTTTAGAATGAGTATTAGTAGTGAGTGGAGTCTTTCGTGGAGAAATAGGAAACTGAGTTTTGTCGCTGACCGAGCCTTGAACAGTACAAAAATTGTTCCAATATGCATTATAATAACAAAATTGAAGAGAGAGTACGTATAAGTAATGGAAGAGAAAAAATGATTTGAATAATGCAGGTTTATCGAAAAAGAGTAAAGCAAAGTTACACGTAATGTTATCTGTATTTACATACAACATTGTTATAGCATTTTAATTCTCTTCCACGGTTTTTGATGTTGGTAAGTTGTTGGAGCGGAATTAGAATAGGTTGGAAACTACGTGGGAGGTGAAGTGGACTTTGATATGTAAAAGGCGTTTTTTGTGACGGCAAAATTTTCGTTTTACATATTATTATCGCTCTACACAGCCCGCATTGATAGTCCACCTTATTTTGAAGAGGACTAAGCTGTCAATTGTTACTGCTAAAAGCAGGACTACATGTCTGTCATTAGTTCCTATATAAGCACTTATTGTCATCCATCTGTAATTAATTCGATGTAATTTGAAAATGAGTAATAATTACAAAATTAAATAAAATGTTGTCAAATGCCATCTGTTTTAGAAATCAGATTAAATTTCAGTGTTCAAAATATTAAACTAAATCAAATCATTGATTCGCTGAAATAATCCCTTTTGTAATTTGTTAATTATTATTAAAAATCAACTTCCCCTCCTTTTTCAAGTAGCTACTAATGTCCACCCAAATTATATGAATAGCTTAACTACTATTTGCATAATTTACCACTTATTCAATAGAAAAAAACTGTGTTGAATCCCTTCTCCTGTTCCATTTCCCTTTGACTATAGAAATATTCACTGAAATCAGTCACCTCCACAACAGCTACCACCATTAAATTAACAAATTAAAGGAAGGTTTCCCCATGGACCGGCCTCCACCACCGCCTACACAGCTTTACACTTTATTACGCGCAGACAAAACCACACACGCATATCCATCTCTCATGCAAAATAAATTTTGCATTAAAAACAAGAACAGTCTCTCTCATATACCAACTCATCTTTCTCATTTCCCAATAGACCCTCATTATTTGCTTTTTCTAAAAATTGCCAAACAAAAAACCAATTTTATTGCATCATATAGCTAAACTTATTACGCATTATCATTTTCTCTTCTCATCTTACACTCTTACAACAGCTCATGGCAATTTTGCCCTCCATCTATCTAAAATCCACAATTGCCTTCCCATTTCCTATCCATCCAAATCCCTAGCAGCAGCGACACGAGAGAAAGTAAAAGGTAGAAGAATAGACCAAGAGCAGATTATAAAGTGTAAGTAAAGCTTGTGAGCAATTTCCAGGATTTGTTTTTCGTCTTGGCCAACAACAAACATGCGATGAGCAAATAGAGAGTGAGAATTGGAATAGAGGAGAGAAAGTGGAAAGCTATTCAGGAAATTAAGCGTGATTGTGATTGCAATACATTCTCTATGTTTTCTTCACAAATTTACTCTTCTATTCAAGGGAAAGAAAGGGTTTAGGACATAGTAAATAGCACATTGCCATGAAGAGGAATTCTCTGCTCATCTCATGCCCAGCGTAATTCTCATTCTCACAGCCAACATAATCATCATCACCAGCGCTTCTCATGCTCTGATGTAATTAACCAAGTTTGCGTTTCTCTCCCAGACGTAGACAGAGGGAAAGAAGATGATGATGGTGAGAATGAGAATGATGAGCTGAAGTGAATAAGTTTTTTTGTTGAAATCCAGAGTTTTCCAGTTCATTTTCATAGTTCACACTCCCATCCTATATGATCCTAATCATCATTATTCTCATCAGTAGAGGAGTAAAGAGTTATATATAGAGAGAGGATCATCACTCCAATTCAACTTCCAACCAGCATTTTCTCCCATTATTTAATCTTTCCACAAAACCCTCCATCCGTAGCCATACCCATTTTCCATCTGCTTTCATTCTTCCCTGGTCATATTATGGAAGAGTAGAATGGACAACGCGCACATTTATGTTTATGGCCATTTTATTTCCGGACTCATTGGATTTGCTTTTAGCTTTGCTTGCCTTTTGTGTTTTTATTGTTCATCCTTCTCTCGTGATGCTTTTTTGCGAAAGACTAGATAAAAACTGGATTTTATTGAAGCTCATTACTAATTATTTAAATTATTGCACAAAAGACTGCAAATTTTTAACCCTTTTTGTTGGATTGCTTTATAATTGTACAATTAATTAAAATTTAAATGGCTTGTTCCTATTTGTAGATTTTTTTATATTTGTATGCAAAACTAGTGTAAAATAAAAGCTATTTATAGAACAAAGTAATTAATCATGATCACTCGATTTATATCTTGAAGGTGGGTCTAAGTCGGAACTTTACTCTATCCCCGGAAACTACAGACTGTGACTCCAATGAGCTAGAGAGTGAAATCTCACTTGACTATGAAGCTTCCTTACATTCTTCGAGCAGGGTGGGCGCTAGCATGCCCGCAGTGGAGGATGGTCTCTCCTCAGGAAATGTATCAGATAATGAAGAACAACTTCACCACTCTCATCATCATCACCACACTTACCAGCATCAACATGCCTCTTCTGAACAATTAAGCAATGACCTTCTTCTTCTTAAACAACAGAGAAATAGTTCGCAACAGCAACCAAACCTTCTCCCAACTCTAAACTCAACTCCCAATAGTCGTCAAATATCATCCGGAGTTCCACATCGCAGAGAACATCATCATCACCGTCATCATCAGAATCACCCTCATCACAACAGCCATCACCAGCAACAGCATCACAATCATCCTCACTTAATTGATGATGATCTCTCCTGTTATGGAGGAAGCGAACAAGAAGGAGCTTCTGGAATTGGATCCGGAACTAACCCAACAACAACAGCAACTACAGGGACAACAGCATCTTCCTGTTCATCGTTATCAACTACAGTACAGGGGACTATCTCAGTTCCTTCCCAAGGAGGAGCAACCGCAGCTTCATCCTCATCAACCGCTATTTCTTCCTTAAACATTAGCAGCAGCAGTAGTAGTAACAATAATAGTGGTAATATTTCTAATAATGCAAATAAAATCCCGTCCGATCCCAATCCCACATTGTTATTAATGAAAAAGCAGATTTCAGAGATTGAAAAAGAAATCAAAATGCGAGCTTCACAACAGAATCAAAAAATGCAACAACAGAATCAACAAACATTTTCCTCTCCTAATAATAATACTCAGCAGCAGCAGTTTAATGATGATGGAGAACTAGTTGGAAATGGGAGTGGCAATGGAGGTAGCGCACAGAATATTTCTGGAGGAGGAGGAGGTAAACGGAAGTGGTGGAAGCAGTGGCTGTGTAACAAATGGAAATAACGGACTAGGCTCTCAACTGAATGTATCATCCTGTCCTGACGTAAGTACTTTGGTAGCGGTTGCATCAGCAGCAGGAATAGTTACGGGTCAAGGGTCCTCCAGTCTATTCTCAAGCTCAGGCTAATTCTGTTCCTACTAACGGAGACTCATCAGTTCTTCCCAATAATATGGTTTCCGGTAATAATGGCCATCATCATCATCACCACCATCATAGTCATCTCCAACATAGCTCTTCTTTGAAAGAGCAAGGGACAACGGAGAAGGGACAAGAGACCAATTTCGATTCAATCGATATTGAGCTGGAAGCGTTAGATCCGATGAGTAAGTCGTTAAATTAGAAATATTACTCTGCTTTTACTCTTTTATTATTACTTACCGTTCTCCATTAAATTCGCCTTAAGCTATTTTACCACTTTTCCAACTCGAAGCTAGGTCAAATATGTATACAGTCATTTTATGGTTCCTCTTGTCCATGGCATATTTCTACTTCAATAAATGAAGTGATAGAGAAGAAATACACTTTTTACTCCTCCCACATACGTTTCTCATTAGCTAACTTCCCATGTCATTTCTCAAACGGAAGTAAGGAGGAAATAGAGTTGCTTCCGACCAAAGTTATCACTTATCATCAGACAGGTACTACATTGAAACGAAAGTCGAAGCAAACTTTTTGAATCTATATATAAGGAAAGAACTGTTACAAAACTTTCTTTTTGAATGTATGCGGGTCTTTATATTATATGAACACATTTGTGTTGGTATATATGACGTTATTGCATAAAAACTTTTTTCAAAACCGTGTCCAAAAATACTTTTCGTTCTCCTGCATTTCCCAAAATCATATACTTATGCAAATTATGCAATCAACTGGATTCTCATTTTCCGGTTTTCTTCTTTGCAGGACCTACTCCACCCCCATCACCAGCGCCTAGTTCAATGATATCCCAGCAAAATAACGGAAACCATCATCGTTCTACAGCATCTTCTCAACCCTCCTCATCAGCAAATTTGAGTGGCGTAGTCACCAAAGCGACTCCAATAAACATTCCAACAGCATCCTCGTCCAGAATATCAACTGGAAACAACTCAAATGTCCTTCACAAGAGTAGCAACGAGTCCAACAACGGGATCCCCATTCAAACGTCCGGTATGAGCCCAGACTCATCATCTTCGTCATCTTCCTCAAGTTCGGTAGCAGCCGCAATCCAAGATATAAAGGAAGCTATACAAAAGACGAAGGCACTCCCAAGACAACAGCTGTCATCTTCATCCTCCCATAATATTATTGAAACTTCCACGTCAAGACCAACTTCACTCGCGTCAGCAGCCTCTCTCCAGCAACAAAATCAACAGCAGCAACATCAGTCCCTTGGGGATTCCCATAATTCTGACACGTCTCCAGTTTGGGTGCCAAGGTACGATCTTTTATTCAAAAAATATATTCCTTTTTATGTAAATTCTGTACTATTCCGTCATTTTTGTTTCTTGAAGACTTTTTTCAGTCATGAATAAAAGTTTACGTAAACTTTCACAGTTTCTTTTTGTGAAAAGTAAAAGGAGACAGGTAAAAGAGACTGTCAAGTTTCATTACCTTTCTCATTTTATATACCCAACAAGAAAAATAGAAGGAAAACTTTTTCCACACAAATTTTATTCTTTTTTTCTTATCTGATGATGGTGATGCCAGCCTTTCACTTTTAGTTTCAATGTATTCTTCACGCAAATTATTATGTAGGACAAGATAAAAAGGGAAAGAAAAGAAGCTGTACAAAAATACACGAAAAAGTTTTTTCCTTGTGTTTTATTTTCATATAAGCTATTTTACTTGAAAATATGGAGAGATGTATTTTATTCAGAGATGAGTATGTGCTCCACTTGCTGTTGATGATGTTCCTCTTAACTCTTTACCATGAATTCTTTATAATCCTCCTTTTCCTTTCTTATTTTTCATGTCATTTTTTGTCTGTTCCCTGTTCTGTGGTAAAAACCAGCTTTGTTAATACTCTGCTCTTTCTCAAATCCGTAAGAGAGAAAGTTGAATGGGATGGAATAGAGAGAAAAATTTGAGAAAGGGAAGCTCTACAGGTAGCCTTAAGGCAGACAGGATCACAGTTCCATTTCTTTTTTCCTTTTCTTCTACCTCATCTCCTTTTTTGTAAAATGGAGAAAATAAAGAAGAATGGCAGAAAAGAGAGAAAAATGCATTATGAAAAAGAGATGGAAAGGATAAAAAGAAATAAATCCCATTCTTACTCTTACCAGTTACTAGGTTTTCCGTTTAGGCAATTCGGGTAAAAAGTGGAATGATTTTTTGCTAGTGTTTTACCTACTACATCTTTTTGTTTTTCAGAATCTTAGAGAATTAGAGAGTTGTGGAAAGAGTGTAACAAAAGAATGCTTTTTATTCTTTTAAGTAAATCTATTATTAAAATTTGCACTTTCCATGATGTATTCATACATAGATACGTAATATATTGTACTTCATTTTACAATAGTTAAATTTTGTACCAGTAAAGATAAACGTAAATTTGAGAGTAAAATCCTATAACATTTTATAAATAGTAGTGCACATGGAAGGTATATGTAATAATTTCTGACTACAAATAGTAGAAATTACTGCTGGAATTTTGCGTAATATTTTGCACATGTTTGAAAATGTGGTCATTTTTGCGTTGTTTTACAATTTTAACATTCTTTGTCTTATTTTTGTACAGACAAGGGAAGAGTAGCTACCACCATCATCGATCTGGTGGTGGAGGTGGAGTGAAGGACCCACTGCTGAGGAAACAACGATACGACGAAACACCGGATGATGGTAAGCTTTGAACTTTCTATTACTTTTCTTTGTTACTTAAATTTACCATTACTACTGCCAAACAACAACTGCACTACTTATGTTATCAGTGAGCATTACAATGTGCAAAAATATACCAGACTTGACATTCTTTATCTTATCTGCATTGCCAATCTAAACAAAATGAATTGATTTTAAAAGAAAAACGAAGATTGTAAGACTTTGTATTGAATTGTAATTTTAAATGTCCATTGACGTATTTTCGTTTGAGTATTCGTATTTCGTTTATATTTTATCAGTGAGAATAAAGAAAGCAATGGAAGATGTATGCATTAAAATTTATCTAAACAGCGCAACTTGCAACCATGAAAAAGTAGCAAATATACGGTAAATTGGGTAAATGCTAGCCGTAAAACACATTCTTCATTATATTTCATCAAGTTACCTAAAAACTTACGATTAGATACGAGCCTATTTAAAACAACTGGTCTTGCTTGTGTAGTGCTCAGCTGGAGAAAGCATTTTATTGATAAATCTTCGTATTCTTTTTTTGTCATTATATTGTATAAAGGTAAAGCTTTAACTGGATGACAATTATTTCATTTAGAAACGAAAAAAGTCTTTCCTGTTTAGAAAAAAGCTGTATAGTAGTCGTAATTCTAGAATGGGAGCTTCTGGTTCAGATCATAATATAAAATGGTACATACATGTAACACTTACTGAAAGATTTATTGTCTGCCTGTTCTCTCTTTCACTTTTCCCCTTTTCTTTTGCCTACAGGGATAAATATCTGGCATGGTGGCCTTTTCACAATTTTTTATATTCTGTCGAAGCACAAGCCTGTCATTGTTCGGTAGAGAATAAAATGGGGAATAAATGAAAGGAAAAAATATGGGAAAGGCTTTTCGTCTAAGTCTCCTTCGTACGTCGATAGGACAGGAGACACGGAACTATAGATCTCTTTTTTATTCCCTGCAAAAAATACACGACCCATTATGAATTGAAAATCCTGTTGATGTTGAGGTGAAGGTAAGCTTTTGGGAAGGTAATGCCAGTAAAAAGCTTATTTTTATTGGAAGAGTGTGCTATGTACATTTAGATACCGTAAATTTAACTTCCTTTTTCAACTCATGATAGATATCTATGATATGTTTAACCTCTTCCATGCTTCCAATTCCTTCATCTTCATCATCATCATATGCCTAGCTATTGAGATTAGGTAAGCTTGTAAAAGTAACCTTTCCAAGAGGTTTTTTATGTGTCGCTACGGATTGGAATGGAATTTACAGTGAAAAGAATTGAACAGTACGCAAGAAAAAACACTCAACTTGAAATTCTGGTGATGTTCTCAAGGCAGAGTAATGTAATGGTATGCAGTTGAACATGCCAGTGGCAATGGGTATGGGAAGAGAAATGAACGCGGATTAAAAAAGCTTTTTATGGTGTCATCTAGTTAAAAATCGGAGGAAATTGGCAATAATGGCTCCAGTCCTATTCAAGTAAATTTTTGTGAAAACAATAAAAGCTCAACTGTTTCTGTGTTTTGAACAAATTGCAAATTTGGTTTAAAAATAGTGAAAATTGTGTAAAATGTAAATTTGAATTTTGATTTCAGTTGTTCAGGGAGGTTAATCAATAATTAAAATCATTATTATTGTAAAAAGAAGACACTGAAAGTAGTCAAACATACATTCTGCCCAGTTTCACAATTATTCATTGATTCAGTAAGCACAGAAGTACAAGAATGAGAACTGTTTCTGTTATTTTTATGGCATATATCTTTTCAACTTGAACTTTACGTCTACGTTGGAAGCCTGCTCATGCACACTGCGTTTTGTTTATGTTGCTTGTTTGTTTGCCCCTTTATCTTGCTCAAAACCCTGTTCCGTTCACTAAAACGTAAACTTGTTGACATAGACAATAACTTTTTTGTTTGTATTTGTAAGCAATAAAGTAAAATACTTTGAAAAAATATTTGAGTTTTGGAAATTTTTAAACACAAAATTCGCATCGTTAAATTTGTATTATACTGAACGGCTATATTTAAATTTGTTTTGAAAAATGCAAAGTTCAAATAAGGGTACTTGCCGTTAAATACTATAAACAAGCAATAGAAGGAGGATATCATCATTCATTGGAAAATTGGCTAAAAGATAGTGGACACAATAGGACGCAGAATAAAAGGAGAATTGCTTGAAGAAAGTAGACTAAATTTTATTATTGTTGCATGCTTCCAGAGATGGATGTAAGGGATGTGATGTGAAAAGGAAAGTAGACGAGAGAAGTGTAGTGAAAGCAAAAAGAATGACATGGTAAGGCTTATAAAAACAAGCTTAAATTTTGGTTCTAGTCAGTTGTCGAATGAAAAAGGTATTTTGTTACTTTCTTTCTCTATTTTTTTGTGTACGAGAAAAAGGAAGCGGGAAGGAAAAGAGTATGTTGAATGGACAATTCTGTTCTTCTCCGCCTTCTTCCACTTTTTTCACAATGAGGAAATTGATTTTGTGCAGAATATAATAATGGGAGAAAATAGGAATTTATAGGAATTAGATCTTCATCCTATAGGATTAGTTCCTGTAAAGAAAATTGCTCTGGCTGGTCTTTCTTCTTTTCTACCGCCCACCATTTTTACATTTTTGTTGAATGAAACTTTCTTTACTTTATCCAAAGTTAAAAAAAGAGAACTCGGGTTCAACTGCTATTAACTGTTAAATTTGCCTGCTTCTGTTGATGATACTTCTGAGAATTTTTGTTTTATATTCTCGTGTTTAAACTATTTGAAACTAAGCCTTACTTAGTTTTTCATCCATATCAGCTCTGCTACTCGATTTTCCATTTTTACTGAATGATTTCATTGTATATTTGGTATTTTACTTGGTGAAATGGATTATTATTGTGTAACAAGCATTGTAGAAAGAAACACTTTCACTATCGTTCAAAAGTGAATAAAAACTGGGAAGAAAAAATAGAGCTCAATTGTTGAATTGAATGAGAAAAACGGCTTGATTCATATAGTGTCACAGACATGTGCTTTTTCCTTCAATGGAGTGGGAAACGTGCACATCCACAGCTCACATATTATCCCCATCTTTTTCACAATTCTTTCTTAGTGTTTCGGTCATGGTCCGTTTTCTTCCTATTCTAAATTCTCACATTCCTCTTTTATATCGTCATTTCATCCACTTTTCTTGTTCCTTATTCTATTTTATGAAATAAAATATACGTTTATGAAGGAATTGAATGAGGAGAATAGCTACTCCGTCACTATTACTTTCTTTTTTCACTTTCCCTATTTTCTTCACAATCCGTGTCGTCGTTTCAGCGAACAATGCAATGACGAGAGACGATGAATGCCCCTTTCTTCTTACATCAGCACCTCACACAGAGTAAAAGAGTCACACACACTCAACTTATCTATAGCCTTTGAACATGTATTGTAATCCCCGTAATAGCCATAAATTGCTCACTCATAGACTTACAAAAAAGCTTTCCTTTGCTGTCATTGTCGACCCTTATTTTCTCATACTTTCAATCCCATATCAGCTAGCAGCTCACCTTTCTTACAAAAGGGCACAGATTATATCATTTTGAAAGCTAAGGAAATACATATTTCCAACTACTTTCTTGTCATTTCTGAAAGGATATATGGAAACATTTTTTAGTAGTTAACAGGAAGCATTATAGAATTTGTAATGACAGCGTCCGTCTATAGCCTTAGGGAGAAAGAACTTAGGTTAAAAGCTTATTCTTGCAACTCTGATGATGCCGATTTTGGGAGAATAGTTTTGTAGATATGATGTAAATAGTTTATGTGGTACGGGTTAGTAGGCATGCAAACCAAATGTCCAAGGCACGTTCATTATTTGCAATAAGTGCAGGTTCTTGTAGGGACGAGGTTTCGTCACGCACCAACTCCTTTTTTCATTCTTTCTCTTTGCAGTTAGTTTTCTCACAGGATTACTAAAAACTAAGAAAACACAGAGATTGCTACAGGATTGGGAATAATATGGCTTGCAAGTTCCCTCTTGTAATAAAAAATAGAGTGAAAGTGAAAAAGAGCAGTTCAGTCAAACAGACGTGTAGATCTCTAGCATTGCGTGTTTGGATTGGAATGTCGGTATATATTTGGTTGGTTATTTTTTTCTTTTCGAAAACGAACTAAAAGATATCCAGTAAATACATAGGTAAATACAATTGTCATAGTCGTCATTGTAGGGGAAAGGACAGAAATCAGAGCCAACGAGGACGGAGACAGCAGTATGTTCTATAAGTTACACAATTCAACTTTCCAATGCTTTTTGATGAAGACTGCAGGGAAGGTGGCGATGATGACGATGACAATTGAGATAGTTCCGTTTTTATTTCTTTATTTGTGAGTTTCAATATGACATAGACAGGTGCAGTAAAAGTGTATGCATTTTTCATGAAAATAACTTTATTCCTGGAAATTGCTAGACGTAATTACAGGGTGCTGTACTTCCAGTATAGTAAAAAGAGAAAGGATATTATGACTTGTTTGGATAGTATGACTGCCAATGCGAATGATGTTGATGACAATGACGAAGATACTTTTGTGGGAAAGGTCTACGTCCTTTCCATTCTCTTTCATTAGAATTGCGTTTTTTGTTTGGTGGTGATTGGAAATTATTCTCGGAAATTGACTGGAACTCTGTTTTTGTTGCGACATTTGAAGAATGAAGGAATTTTTTGCAATGGACTGATCAAACACATTTGAATAACAAAAACAAGTACTCTTCTGCACTAATATATATTGTGCAAAAAAACTTAATGAAAAACGTCTAATAAAAAGGGTTATTGCCATTTAAAACTATTGCAGGCTGTTTTGTTTTATGGCAAAATGGTTTTATCTGGTGTGATATGACGTGTGAAAGTCACATAAAAACTCAGTTTTGTGGGTTGTAGTTGTATATATGAGATGTATATGGTATTATGTCATGGATATGGTGTGGTGATGGATGTTTGGCAAAAATATAATGAAAAACTCGTCAAATTCATTTCTTTAATCAGAGCAAAACTGTCATAGAATTTGAATTGGTGCACGTAATGATGGTTGTAAAATTTTCATTTTTTTACAAATTGGATGGCAAAAAATAGTGATAACAAATGAGATACAATACGGATTGATTATATGAGATTTAAATCCAAACAATTGTTAATAAAAAATAAAAATTGTTAATTACAGATGCCGACACGGATCAGGAAACGGATAGACTTTTGGGTCAGACCAGAACGGAAGATGATTATGGATTTTATGACGAGAAGGTATGAATGAGTTTTGTACTCTTTAAATATTTCTCTTATATATTTTTGTTAATAAATTTACCACCTGTTAATTAAAATGTTACTCCCTGTATACTCCCTTTGAACAATTCCCACCTGCCAATTATTATCGTGTTCAAGTTTCATTATTTTTAAGCTTTTTATGATATTCCTAGTATTAAAAATGTTTACTGTGATTTGACTTAAGTTATTCTACGGATAAAATAACTTTTTGTTGGTAAATTTTGCTTGTTTTTGTATTTTATTCCACTGCTGCTATAACCAGGTGTATTTTACGTACATGTCTATGTGTGTAAGCAATTGTGAAAGCATTGTTTTGAAAAACTATTTGCTGTCAGTAAAATCTGAACCAAAACCGCGAATGAAAGCAAATTTCATCCATCACATAACAATAATGCAGTGCAAAGAAAATACATTTCTGTCCAAATAAAGTTTCAATGTTTCTAACGCTTGAATCCAGTTATTATAGAAATTCTTGCGCTTTCTCTCGGATATACACACGTATTCTCAAACAAATATTTCTCCTTTCCGTCTTTTAATTTATTTACCAATGTTAAACTGACATGAAAGGAAAATTGACGTGGATTTGTTAGAAATATTTACAGACAAAGCAATTGTTATTCTCTACCGTGGTCTCCAGACCGCTCATAATAATAATTCCTTCCTGCATTGTTTCCAGTTTTATGAACTGCTCATAATGGGCTATTGCCACTACCATCAGCCACGTCAACGTCATCTCAGTCTCAAGCACAGCATATTTTCATTGTTATCACCGCAGCTGATTAACCGCTTTCTCTTGTGATCCCCTTCACACAGTTGTAATAATAATCAACGTCGTGCCATGATAATAATAAAGCGAGAATAATGATGAGCTTTTTCCATGCCGGGTCTGTCCCAAAGAGAGAATATTTACAATTATTATTATGAACATAACTTGAATTAGTGGAATGCAATGGGATAAGTCACTGCACTGCGAAAGATATTTCCTCTTTGCTTGTTGACTGACGACTGACAAAATTGTTTTGTATGTCTTTGTACTTCTCCCTCTCTACAAACTTTCACCTTTTCCTCACCTTCCTCACATTCTGTATGTCTGAATAATTATCATTCCACCAATTCCAACTACAAAAGCAAAAGTTATTTCAGCATTTGAATTAAATACTTTCGTTTATGTACACGCAGGGATCTCGTAGTAAACTAAATGCAAGGCTAACACAAAGAAACATTTTATTCTAGTTTTAACTCATTCAGCCACAGATGTGATAGTATTTCATTATATTTCTACTGGAATTTTGTTGTTTTGTTTTGGAATTGTTTTCTCAACGATATTAAAAAGTACTTATATTTATGCACAAGTTTCTCTAATTTGCAGGGGTTCAAAGTTTTTTATAATTTCAACGTGACATTCATTTTCTTGTCATTTTACCGGTCTTTATTTTACGACTACTGTGAAGGAAAAATAAAATAACAGTATTTCATTTTATGCAAAAATATATATATACATAAACAGATGCCTATTATTTAGCAGTTTTTCGTATTCGTAATTTTGTAATCCAAAGCAATACTGATTT
>JAANSO010001002.1:0-20542 GCA_036507315.1 Lepidocyrtus fimetarius | reverse complement strand
TAGTTAAACGAAGCTTTTTAATTAAAAAGGTATAAAAATTAATTCTGTCGGATGGACAGGCACCAGTATGATAACGGAGGTATGCTATAAACCATCCTCGGGTTCAGGTGCATACGTGTGCCAAATTTGGTTGAAATCGGTCAAGCGGTTTAGCCGGCCATCGAGCACATATATATATATATAGAAATAAATAAATATAGTCTAAATTATTTCAAGTTATGGTATAGGATGTAATTTTCTCTTAAATCAAAAGCTATTGGCAAAAATGGTTTACAAAACCATATTTTGAATAAAAACTTTATTTCTAAAAATTTTCAATTTTGCAATTGGATGAGGTCAAATATTCAGTTTTCCTTGTCCCTATATTAAAAAAATGAATTTTACTGATCCGACCCGGTCTTCCGGGTCGGATCGGATCAATCCCGGATCGAGTCGGGCCGGGTTGGATCACAGCAAAATGATCCGGCCCGGCCCGGCTCGAGACGCTTTTTGCACATCCCTACCGTGAAGTCTAAGCCTTTCCAGTTTGAAATGATTAAAAAACTGCAAGTCTTGAAATCGGTTTAAATACGATAGATTTATTAAATTGTGGAGATTCCCGTATTGAACAAAACGGCTTTCGTAATAGATTTGTAACTTTTCAGAGGTTTTTACACTTTGAGCAAATTTCTGTGGCAAATCTTGCGTTAAAGCCAAAGATGTGGAAATAAAAGATAAAACAAGAATGTAAATGCTCATTTTTACAACCTTATTGTAAAACTCTGAAATGAAAAATGTTTAAGAAGTAACTTAAGTATCTACTGTAAAATAATCTTCTTAGAAAATTGTATTTATTTATTAAAATTTTTAATTTAAACATGTCTAATTGAATATTTTAATTAATCCGGTAATAAACTCGTTAGCAAAACACGCAATCATTAAGCAATTTGATGGAGTTTCATTCCTCAATACGATAAATATTTCATCAATATTTCCCTTCAATGTAGCTTCTTTGGGAGCTACATCCTATTTTTTCAAAGCTTCTGGCAAAGTATCATTTGATCTCTTCCCCTCCGAAATAAACTCATTCCCAACAAATCATGTTTGCTTAGCATTAAATATTAGGCGGTATATATTTTATCAAAATTTTTAATCAATCGGATGTAATTACATTTGTTTTAATGAGTTCAATTAAATAAAAATTGGAATCTTAAATTGAGAAGATAAAATCAGGAAATTACACTCAAATCTTCGTTTAAATTAAATCGCTTAATGAAATTGATTTAGCTCACGAGCATCAAAAAGAGCTGAACATTGAATATCACCGACCGACACAAGCCAAAGTTTTTAACTACTGTATAGGTTTAATTTCTCTTAACAAAAACGAAAAATCGATTCAGCCAAGCACTACAAAAGAACAAAATGTTTTTCTTTATTTTTGCCTTACAATTTCTCCCTGCCAATTCCCTCGTAAATGATTTATGCGATTTTACTAAAATTCTTCACACATTTGAAGACTGCCTGTTTGTACATTATCACAACGCAGAACAATATCCTGGCCATTTCAAGACATTTTCAAACATTCAAACATCATTTTCATTTGCAGCGCTTGCCAACAAATTTAAAAGCGTTGAACTTACTCACACAATCACCAGTTTTACAGGTGAAATCAACCAAAGAAAAAGTACATTTTCAGGAGCTGTAAGGTTGTCGAAGTGCACGGTTCGGGTTTTAAGTTCAGAAATAAAGACTTCGGGATTTAATAGAATATTAGCGGGAATGACAATCCCGGTATTTCATCCTCACTACATCTGGACTTTAATTTCAGAACGGAATTTAAATTCAAAATATTTAAAAGAGGTTGGATCAAATTTCATGAAAAATTATCCCGTGAGTGGGACAATACTAATCATGATAAGCTTTACTGGAAAGATCCGTTTGATATGCCCGATTCATTGCAAAGATGCACTGAAAAAAGGGATCTTAAACAAAAAGGAGTTATCCTCAACGGAAGAAATTCACCGGAAATGGAAAGGTTTCTTTGGGGATTTCAACGGCGGTAGAATTTATTCACTAAGAAATATCTCTTTGATTTATCACAGCGCTTTTGGAGATCCAAATCAGCTTTGCCGCCTTTATTTGAAATCTTCCGGACACACAATTAGTTCAATTTTCTGTACAATTTTGACAGTTACAAGAAAACACAATTTGACTATGAGTCAAATTAATCCACAGTTACAGAAAAAGTTTTGGAATTCAATCCTTTGGGTAAACGGCTACACTCGCTATACGCTTTCCAAAAGAGACATTACACTTCCTGAGTTTATTTCCCATGGGCTTTCAAAAGCTGAAACGAGTTTTATTTTAATCTACAGAAATTATTCAACCCTGCAAGAAAAGCAAAGACAGGACGGGCTTTTTAAACCTTGTTCCAGTGCAGTTTGGGTTTTATTAGCTTCTACTGGTTTTGCCACATCTGTTTTAATAACAATTGCGTATTCCCATCATTCAAACACGAAGCATTTGAATTTTATAGAATTTTGCAACCTTTTAAAACACATTTGGTTTTACATCTCAAGCCTCCCATTGGGCCAGGCGCCGATCTCTTCGAAATTTTTAAAACTGGAGGAGAAGTGGACGATTATGTGGGTTTGGCTCGGGTGGAGTTGTGTGGCGATTGTTGTTTCAAACCTTTATCAAGCTGCTGTATTCTCTTCTTTAAGTTATAAACCAATACCGGAAGTTCCACAAAGTTTACAAGAGTTGGTGAAAACAACGGGGGAAAGTGAGATGCGTCTTTTGACCAGTTCTGCTTGTTTAAAAAATGTTCGTAGTCCTCTCTCGTCTTGCTTTCTGGATTTTATCCTTCCAGACGTTATTAAATTTAATGAAGCTGCAGGATTGAATAAGAAGCATATTCAGATTTACAAAAATCTTAAAAATTTAACCAAATGGGTCTATTCCTCTTCTACCTACACAAATCTTCATAATTGGTTGGTTAAAAACCGGGAAATTCCAATTGTGGAAAACAATTCCGAAGTCCACGTCCCCATTTCTAATCCCTTGACGGTTATAGACAACTCTGAACGCACTATTAATATTTTGACCTCAATTCTGCCTTTGTTGAGTAAAAACGACTGGGTTTCAAAACCTATAAAAATCCCAATCTTCACCGAGTTTTATTATTACATCGCCCCTGGAAACTTCTTTTTTCCTTTTATTAACCGTGGAATTGCTCAAATTGAAGAGTCTGGAATGTTGGAAAGGTGGGACGTGGCTCAGCGTCGGTATCAACTTTGCATTTTGGTGCAATTTGCAATAGAATCGTTTCAGAACGATTCAAGTTCGACGGAGATGATGGATTTAAATAAAGATGGAGAAATTATTAATAGATTAGTGACTTGTCAAGGAAATACAGAATGCAGATTTGGGGCAGATAAAGACAAGAATCATGGAATGACCCGAGAAACTTTTGAATTTGTTTCGAGAAACGTTCAGTTTATTATTTTGATTAATATTTCTGTAGGACTTTGCTTGACATTGGGTGTTTTTCTTGGAGAGTTGTGCGTTCACTTTGGGAAAAGGTTGTATTTTTATTTCATTACGAAGTTAAAATTTTCAACACGGGTAATTGCGTTTTCTTAAAATACGTACTCAACGTCAGTAATTTTACACATTTTCCCATGATCTTAAATGTAGAGAATCACTCAATGTTTTAAAATTGATCTTGTTAAATAAGTAGTTAAACTTCCATCGTGCTACAGGTAATTTAAAAGCAAAACAAAGATGTTTTTAACCATATATTGCATATTTTAAATTTTTAATAGGTAACGAAATAGTTAAATTAGGTAGATATTTCTTATGAAATGCACACTCACTCATTCGGAAAAAAATTCTCTCATTCAAAATGGGACAAACTTTTCAATCAATTTGTTAATTGTCAACCATCTATTTACAAATGATGTCAATGTTAAATAAAATCGAAAAAATTACCTTATCAGTACACGATAAGCAAAGAAAACTGTTTTATTCCCTGCTTGATTTTAACCATGCAATTTACAGTAAAACGAAAATGTCACAAAATATATGCGTAGATGACTTTAATCAACCACACAGATTATAAATTTCTCCGATAAATAAAACATTAGCAATGGAGATGCCAACAACTAAAACTAAGAAAACAACGACGACGTTCCCCTTCAAAGTTGCACCTTTTGGAGCATCCTTCGGTTGTTGAGTAGCTTCCGGCAAAGTCTCGTTTGATCTTTTTCCCTCCAAAATAAATCTGCTCATTTCCTCCCACCATTTCACAATCCCAGAGGTTTTAAGCCAACCCAGTCGACCAACCACAAACCCATCTAGAAAATCATTGAGAAATATCAAGGCAAAATAACTCTTTTGATAAATTTGACTTTGAGCGATTCCGCCTTTTTTATAGAGAAATTTTGCAAGTGGGACTGCTTCCCCGGGAGGAACAAGAATTGAAGTTCCATTGCAAAGTTGCAAGTACTCTCTCAAAAGCTTTTTTTCTTCTTTGTAATAAAACTCATTTAATTTTCCTTGACTTTCCTGCCACAAGAATCGTAAAATATTTTTTAAAATTACTTCAGGAATATCTTTAAGAAAAAATTTGTTCAAGATAATCCCGGGATGGATTATTCCGCTGTTTTTGAAAAACATTTGGGCAATCCAATTTGAGATGACCGTGTCATCATAAGTAAAATTTAAAATGGTACTGTAAGGATTATACAAAATTGACACGATTTCAGACATTTTAACGTGTTCCACGTTACTAGGCACTGGGCCCGATAGAATTTTTGTAAAATTAAACAACTTATAAGCCGGGAACAACGCGTGAGTGATTTTAATGCTTGTAAATATTTTTATCCGGTCTTGGGCAACCTGCTCCAAAGTGGAATACCTTTCCAGTTCCCTTCCGGTTACCATGTTGTAGACATTCGTGTTTTTATACCCGTTGCTTAGTACAACGCTCATTAGCATAAACACTCCAAACATAATCTTACATTGAAATCTATCCAGGGAAGACGCCGGGAAAGGGTCTCCTTGTTCTAAAAAGGGTTTCACGAGCAATAACAACTTTCCAGATTTGTTTTCAAATTTATTCCAGACAGCCAGAAGAATAATGATTGTGGCTCCCAAGCTTATCCAAACTTGGACTTCGTACGCATTATAAAGCTTGTTAAAAGGAAGCTTCTTTTTACCCCGGAACCCACAAGATACCAATTGCAATCCACTCCAGGGGTTTTCAACGAGCAAGGCTTTGTGTATGGCTTTGTTTGTTCTTTCATGAAAAGAAATAAAGTTCTCAGTGGGCCAAGCTTTTGGTAAGGGATCACCGTTAAGGATGACTCCGTTGCTGCATACTGGATGCCTATAACGTGTGTTATGCCTACGCCAGTAAGTTTCAAAATCAAAAGTGTAGTTTTCCCAGACGGATGTAATTATAGTGAAAAATAGCCTGGCAACGGCTTCATCTCTTGAAATTGATTTTTCATTAAGTTTATTTTGGAAATGAAATTGTACTTTTTGGCAAATAAAAGGGAACCTAAACCTTGTGTACGATATTTGCACAGAACGTTGTCTCTTTCCATGCCGAAATATTTCTTCAATTCTTTTTTCTGCTTCTAAATAATATCTCTTACGATTAACACAATTCTGGCAAAAGATTGTGCTAATTTCTCTCATAGAATTGATTTCAAATTTACCCTTGCTTTGGTTTAGCAGAGCAATTAACATTTTATAATATCTCACGTTAATTTGATTAACTGCAACTCGGTTAGGTTTCGTTTTTATTAAGTTTCGAATCCATTGCTCAATTTCAGTGAACTTTTTGGAATTTCTCTGGTTTAATAAATTGACGTCTGGGATAGCGAAAATCCAAAGCATAGGAAGCAAGTTTGGAATAAAAGAACCGTCAAAAAATTCTTCAAACTCGTAACTATACCAAAACGGACTCTGATCCAGGGAAGTGTGGTTTTTAATTTGTGAAGAGTGAGGCGGAAGTAAGTTAAAATATATTTCACAAAGCCAAGGTTTCGATTGAGTTGACAGAAAAAGTCTATTCCAAACTCCACATTTTGCAAACTTTCTAAGCTTTAAATCGTTTTCTATTAGGTTGCTCCAACACTTTTCCACTGTTTGGTTTCCTTTTAACACGTTGCTAGGAGACCAACTGAATTCTGTTTTGTTTTTAATTAGTTCCAATGCTAAAGCTTCCCTTCGCGTAACAATTGGGGTGAGCAAACCACCAAAATCTAAACCTTTCCAGTTTGAAATTATTAAAAAACTGTGCAAGTTTTGAAATCGGTTTAAATATGAAAGGTTTGTTAAACTACCGACTTTCCCGTATTGGACAAAGCGGCTTTCGTAGTAGATTTGTAACTTTTCAGAGGTTTTCTCACTTTGGATAAACTTCTGATTATAATTAAGCTTGTCAAAAGCCAAAGCAGTGGAAATAAAAGTTAAAGCTAGAAAGTAAATGTCCATTTTTACCACCTTATTTGAACAATCTGGAATAAAAACTGTTTCAGGAAGTATTTTAGGCAACCACTGCGAACTAATTATCTAGAAAAATTGCATTTCTTTATTAACTATTTCAATTTAAACTTGTCTGGTTGGATATTGAATATTTTAATTGGAAGTTAAACGATCTAGCAAAACACGCAATAATTAAACTGCTTAATGAAGTAGATTTTAACATTACTGGGGCAGTATAGGAATGAAATGGGCTTATCTATTCTCACGTGTAGGCAAATAACTGTCGACATAGCAATTTTTATAAAGAACAATCAGTACCTTTGTCAATTGCTTGGATTCTGTGGTTAACGCAATTGCTGAGTTTGTACTAGTTAAGTATTAAATTGCAACTGTTAGTGTAAAAAAGGCATGAATGTATTAAAAGATTTTTGGCCGTTGATCTGCTCATCAACGTGAATTTAAATTAGTGTACGTTTTCTTTTTAATTAATTTTCATGAAAACTGCTTGCCTTTTATAGTGAGTGAGTACCTGAAATGAGTTTTATACTCTACTTCATGGGAAGGTGATCATTATTGGGTTATCTACTCCCAAGGAAAATGTTTTCTGACAAAATGTAACAATAGTTTTACCTCGCCTTTAATAAATTCATTGCAATTAATTTACACTTAATTTGTCTGCTGGTTCCTCCATAACTTTAATAAATTGTTAGATAATTTAAGATAATTAGTTTTGTTTTTCAAAAAAATTAAATAATTGACAATTACACATTCGTTCACAATGCTGCTCTTTATCCAAAAATCGGCCCAAATCAGAATAAATGCACAATTGATTAAATTATTTAAAATCATTAAACTTCTTTGAAAACAAAAATATTCGACAGAAAAGATTATTTCCATGTTCCTCTCCGTTTCGTACAAGTTCAACCAGGTTTCCTGCCACACTCATTTTTCAACGTTTAACATAGAAAGGATAGGAAAAACGAAATTAAATTGAAAAAGGAGAAAGGGAAAGTGTGGTGAATAGCATTGACAGGATTAAAGCCGACGTTTTTCAAGCAGAACTTCGTATCCCTTCTATGTTTAAAAAGCGCACTCCAATCTCTCCCTTTTTTGTTACTCCTATCCTGCCAATGTTCAAGATTTTCTCACAGCTGTAAAATATATTATCAACAGCAGTTAATTCCATTCTTTTTTAATTGTTTTTAACAAGTTTTAATTGTTCGTTCAATAATTTTAAAATTCATTTCCGGTGATATTTACCTTGGATGGATAAGCTAATTCGATAAACAAAACCTTCCTCTGTTTTTAATTGTGGTGATTTTAGTGATTAACCAGTTAGTGAATACTGAATAGCGACAAAGTTAAATATTGGTTTTAATTAACTGAAAATGGAGTTTAAAAAAGAGCCCTCTCGACCTTCCAAAAAGGGTTGTTTCACTGCAAAACTGGGTGGTGAAGAAGTCGTTGGAAAAATGAACCCGTTGGAGATTCCGGAGGTAATTTAATGTAGATTAAATTAGTTTTTGATTCTTTAAATAAATTATTATAATAATGATGTATTTGATTTTAAAATTAATTAAAAATAAAAGCAATTTCAATGTTGCAATTGACAAATCATCATTCTTTACAGATTGTGGCAATGGTTAGTGGTTATCTTGATCGAATTGAAGATTTGAAAGGTGTCCGAGGATTGAATAAGATGTGGAGGGATGAGACATTCTCGAAATGGAGGAACTCTGCCGTCTTTCTAATTAATTACGAGACAATCCCGGTATTACTCAAGGTATTTGGCTTTCGTTAATTACAGTTTATTAAAGTGTCTTAAATGAAATAAACCTTTCACCTTTTTTACGTTAATTAATTCTGGTTTTTGCAAAGGCTTTTGGTGTAAGCGAGGACGAAGAGTTAACTGAAGTCCAAAAGGTCGACGCTATTGCCAGAAATGATCCGTTTCGCCTGCAGCAATTCCCCTTCAAAAAGTACCGCTTTGCCAAAAGTCAAGGTTGGATGTACCCATTGGATGATGGAAACGACGGTGACTTGGAAAGGACTTTGATTTGGAAGAAATGCATCAACCCAAACGCCACTTACTTGGATGTTGGGGAATGCATTTTGAAGTCTTGGGATGGAGCATACGACAGTCAATCTCCATTACCTGCTCTTAGATGGATTTTGTGTCACGCTTCAAATGTCACTGAATTTGCCCTGGCTCCGCTGGTGAGGGATGAAGACCGCAGTACATTTCCATATGAGTCCAAGGAACGTCCAATTTGGTTTCAAGAAACCTTTGAAGCACTTCAAATTGCTACACTTACCCTGTCGGAACCTCAAGGGAAATCTGGGTATTGTAGTTTGGGTGATATGCAACACAAGGAAGTGATGATCGGAAGGATTTTTTGTATGATGCCTAATCTTAAAGTAAGCTCTCGTCTCCTCGAAGCATTTTTTAAAACTATAAACAAGCTTTATATTTTAACCTTCTTTTCAGACTTTAAATCTTCAAAGTGATAATGACGGAAGGGTTTGGGCTATGTACGGACTTTCTGAAGCCACATGTGGCGATGAAAGATTTCGGCTGGAGTCCTTAAATGCTCCTTTAGTGGATGGTAGAACAAGTTGGACTAGTTCTTTGTCGGAGTACTTCAGAGACAACAACGAATCTAAAAACCCATCTCTTCGAGAACTGAACATTGGAATTTCATTTGAAGATGGCATTGAAAACTGCCAGGAGGAACCGCACTGGCTTTTTTATGTGTGCGACACACTAACCAAGTTGGAGTTGCAGGTTGACTGTGATGATTATCCAAATAAACCGATTCCTGAAAAGCCAATATTTTACTTTGGAGATTTCAACTTCTCTAACTTGACCCACTTCAAAGTGCAACTTGACTATGAAAAATTCTACGGAAAGTTGTTCACCTTCGAGTTAAACAATTTGAAGAAGATGCCTTTGCTCCAAGAGTTCCACTTTGGAAGCTCACGTTGTGTTGAGAAGAACTGGGTTACAAAGAAACTAGATCTTGCGAAAGGGAGCACCACGAAAGTCATGAAGTGGGCGCCGCTTGATGATTACCAAATGCCGTACCTGAAGTCCTTTCATTTCCACGGAAACTTTACAAAAGAAACACTTCAAAAACTTGGAACGATCGCTGGAAACTTGAAGACTTTGGAGCTCGTCTTTGATAAGGAAAACTACTCTGCTGTAAAAGACATTTGGCCCCTTCTTAAGAACTTGAAGCTGCTGGGGTGCAGTGACGTTCCAGAAGAAATCATTTCCAACCTGAAGGATTCCATGTCGTCTTTAAAAGTTGTGGATGAGTCTTGTAAGTGGTCCCCAGCCGAATTGAAAATAGTGAAGAAGAAAGAATAAGTATTTTCTATTTAAAAACAGGTACTTGATAGTGTTGAAGTCTTTGGGCAATTCTAATATGTATAACCTACTTTTTTAATTATGCTAAATATATTATAATCAATGTGTTTGAAGGGCTATCATCATCATCATCGACAACCGTTTGAGGATCACCTTTACTTACAACTTACAACATTATAATTTAGACTTACAATTGATTAATTAATCGATCGGACTTATAATATTTGTGAATAATTGTAAACCGGAAAGAAAGTGAAATCATTTTTGTTCTTATAGATGTAAAGCATAATGTATTATTTTACGGGTTGTATTGTTGTATGAAAATAAAAAGTTGATTTAATTTGGTTGGCTTGGTTTTGGTCAAGGGTTTTATTGGTTTCCAAGTCGCATTCAATTGCTTAGAGGAGCAAAGCAAACCAAACCGCAGTAAAATAGCTCATTTAAAAAAGAAAATCGATTTTAGCCAAGTGGTCCAATCAATACCTGACTCAGGTACTTTTCGTGTAGTGTTTACAATACCAAACTTACGGTGAATAATCCTGGAATTTTTTCTGTAATTTTCCATAAGTATTTATCGGATTTGACAGGGGAGTAAAACAGTTTGCTGCCATCAGTCAAATCCAATGGGCTTACTTTCCATTCTCAATCCTCCTTCAAAACATTTGTTTATGAAAACCATTTTGAGCTGAATATTTCTTTGGAAACTAGAGAAATTGTTTACAGCTTTAAAATGTGGCTACTTTATAAATTAATCAGTTTTGATTTAAAGAAATTAGCCTCTCTTTTAATTCTTTTCGAAATGGGAGCAGCTTCAATTCTATTTCCAAACCAAACCAAAGACCACACTATCTTCACAAGGGCGTTTGGGGGTACAGGTTGCAGCACCCGATTTTCCGGCGGAAGGTGTTGGAGCTACTGCGAAGGAAACTCTGGGAAATGGTGTTATACTTCCCAAACCTGTGAAAAATCCAAAGCTAAGGAACAATGTCGAACCCTCAACAACTGCATCGGTCATTCCTGCAAAGGCGCTTCTCCAAATTGTACCGAATATTGTCCAATTAACTACCGAGAGCCAAAGCCCGGACTAGATCCTCCTGGAACTACAGGATGCAGTGTGATATATGGAGAGAAATGCTGGAGGTATTGCAAAGGAAGCTCTAAAAAATGGTGTTACACTTCCCATACAAATTGCTTTTTCAACAAAGGGCGGGACTGTTCAAAATATTCGGAATGTATTGGGATCCCATGTGAAGAAAGAGAAGGTTGCGTCAGTTTTTGCGAGAAAGAACAGATATTCCAGGAATATGAAGCCTTTTCCCAGCCAAGTTCATTTCCCACCTCTTCCCAGCACCTATCCCAATTACTAAATATGTTTGTAAACTGTTCATTTACATTCTACCATTTCTATTATGAATACCTAGAATTTTATTTTTCCGGAAGTGAGGTAAAATCAAAAAGAACTTATTGGGACGCACATCACTTCACTTTTTTAGAAGCAGTTGGAAAATTTTCGGAAATGGCTTACGAAGTAGAAAATCAGTTCAGGGAAAAACGGAAAATTGTACACGGTTGGGATCACAGGATTATTAACACAAGCCATAAACTTTCTCCTTGCCGGGTACGCATTATTTCGTCTGAGGGAATTTACGCAATGGACAGGGATTTGAACGGGGCAATTCAGGAGAATAGATTTAGGTCCTTTAGCGTAGTTTGGATGAAGTCGGATTTCATTTGGTTCATTTCAAACTCCAAATCCAATACAAAAAGCGTTCGATACAGGGAAAAGTTGTTTTTCAGATCGGTTTTGGCGACTGAAGCCATTTCAGTGGTGACATTTAAATTTCCCGTGGTTTCTTCTTTCTTGTATTGTTCATTTCCTTGTGGAAATGAAAAATGGGAAATAGATTTTGAATTGGCGAGAAGTAGAGAAGATTTGCAAAAGAAGTGGAGGATTTTGCATGGTGACATGGCGGGATACGAAGTCCAATCGAACATTGCCGCCACATCTAAAAATTATTATTATTACGCAGGAAATTCTTTTGAAGTTTGCAAATTGTTCGTCCGGGAAAGAATCAAAGAATGGCAAAATCCGCAAATCTGTTCGATTTTGCTAACAGTTCAAAAACACAATTTGAATTTAATCCCAGAGCCGGGAATCACTGACGGGATAACATCTTTAGTTTACAGGCAACCTGTTTCCCACGCGGGAAATGTTTTTGCTTATTTCGCCCTACTTCCCAGTCTCACTTTGACTGATAAAATCGTATTTACCGTTGTAATCAAAGATTATTCCCAGAGTTTAATTGCATTCAGAATTGCAGGACTGGTAACCCCGTTCAGTTGGAAGATTTGGGTTCTTCTTTGTCTCACCGGCTTACTCACTTCTTTGCTTTTTGTCTACAGCGAAACTAATTCCACTTTAAAAACGCCACGAAGTAAATTAGGCTGGATAGTTTTTATTCTCAAAAATGTTAAATAAGTTTGGTTCAGCTTAATTAGTTTGCTTATCGGTCAAACACCTTCGATTTCTGCAGTTACAAATATGAAAAGCTCAACGCTGATGGGAGTCTGGTTTGCTTGGAATCTAGTTGTCCTTTTGACTTCTCAAGGATATCAAGCAGATCTGTTTTCTGAGATGAGCTACACTCCTGTGCCAAAAACTCCGTTAAATCTGGAGGAACTTGCAGAGAGTAATATAAAAGTTTTAACGACATTGGCAAATGGCTACGTCTGGCATCGCTGTAATTATCATCGAATTTTCGGGGAAAATTGCTTCAGGGAAGTTTACTTCCCGAAATTAGTGGAAAACTTTCAAACCCTGAAGAATAAATTAGAAAATAGTAAACCCATGACAAAAAGACTTGAAAAGAAAATTAAATCTATTCAAATTTTGAAAAATAACACGGAACTGATATATTTTACAGGGGCTTTAACAATTCACTACTTTATGACAAAGTTGGACGTTGCTTATGTTGCAATTTTAAATAAAATTAAGAAAGTGACTCTGCTTGACTCGTTGGTTGATATAAAACTTCCCAATAAGTTCGCATTTATTGAGCTGGAACAAGCAGTGACGGCAGTTTCCGACGGGTTTCGGACTTTTGGCGAAGGCTGGTTTATATCAGAACCGGTCGAGATTCCCGAACTCCATCAGAAATTTTACTCTGCCATTTCCCGAAACTACTTCACTTCAATTATTTCCTCAACCGCTGCGCAAATCCTTGAATCTGGCTTGTTTGAAAGGTGGAGGAGGATGGAGTTGCCGCAGTATAAATGGGAAGGAGCTCGAGAATTTGCTTTGAATGCACACAAAAAAATTAACAAGACTTTAAATACTGCAAAGCAAAGTCTTGGGCGAATAAAAAACCGAATAGTTAATTGCTACGGCCTTTGCAAGCAATCAAGAAAGAATTTTGGATTGAGTGAAGAATCTCTCTCACCCGTTCCGAAGAACGTGTTGGATTTTATCTTTCTTTTTTGGATGGTCTGTCTTGCAATCGCTTTGCCGTGTTTCCTCTTTGAGGTTTTAAATGAAAAGGGATCACTAAAGGAATTTTCCATGAAAAAACTTGGAATCAAGAAATATGCTGTTTTTAAAAGGAATGCAAATGCAAGAAAAATTCAAGTTAAATCTATTTCCGAAACAAAAAATAATTCTCTAAAAGCGATTTGTCCCAAACGAGGTGGAATACGTCAACAAAATGTTACAAGAATAATTTTAAAATCTATTTTAAAAGCAGAAAGAGGAAATGTAGTTAATATTCGTAGAAAAGTTTTAAGTTAAATTAGACCTGTATATAAAGAGAAATAAATATTTAACCTCAAATCTTTTATTATGTGGAATAACTTTAAAAAATCTGCTTTATTCAATGCTTGTATTACTGAAAAATTACATACAATTAAACCTGTAAAATTAAAATTATAAACGCTTTTACGTTTTTAATCCATGTACTACATTCACAATTTCAATTCTCACAACATATTTTGCAAACAAACGTACAACTTTCCATTCATATTTAATCTCTTGTTTATTTAAATCCGATTTATTTCCTGCGACATGAATCCTTTTGGCATTTCTCACAATGCCCCATATTCCCTTTTTCATTTTTCTTACACTAGATTTCCACTGATGAAATAATTTTTTCCAATTTTTATTCAAAACTTCGAAAAAGAAACAAGGCAGAGCCAATCCGAGACAAGCAATCCAGAAGAGAAAAATAAAATCCAGCACGTTCTTAGGAACGGGTGAAAGGGATTCTTCTGTCAAGCCGAAATTTTTCCTGGATTTCTGACAAAGCCCAAAACAATTAATTATCCTGTTCTTTATCTCCCCTTGACTTTGACTCTCGTCGGAACTTCTATTCAACTTTTTGGGTGCCTTTAAAGCAAAATCTTGAGCTCCTTCCCATTTATACTGCGGCAATTCCATTCTTCTCCACCTTTCAAACAATCCAGATTCAAGGATTTGTGCAGCAGTGGATGCAATGATTGAAGTAAAATAGTTTCTGGAAATAGCCGTATAAAATTGTTTATGAAGTTCTGGAACCTCAATGGATTCAGATACGAACCAGCTTTGACCAAATGTCCGAAACCCGTCGGAAATAGCCGATACGGCTTGTTCCAATTCAATGAATGCGAATTTATTGGGAAGTTTCATTTCAGCAAATAGCTCACGTTCGGTTGAGATTACTTTTCGAATTTTGTCCAAAACTGCGTCGTAAACAATTTCTAGTTTTTTCATAAAGTAGTGAATCCTAAAAACCGTTGAAAAATAAATCAATTCCGTTTTATTTCCCAAACTTTGAATGGTTTTTATTTTTTCCTGTACTCTCTTTGTCGCGGTCTTATTAAATTTTAATTGGTCTTTAAGGAACGATCTGTAGCTTTCAAGCAAGTTTGGAACGTAAACTTCCTTGATGCAATTTACCCCTAAAGTTCTTTGATAATTACAGCGATGCCAGACATACCCGTTTGCCAAAGTCGTGAAAACATTTATTTTACTCTTTGCAAGCTCCTCAAGACTCGAAGGAGTTTCCGGGGTTGGAGTGTAACTTATCTCGGAAAAGAGGTCAGCCTGATAACCTTGAGAGGTCAGAAGAACAACGAGATTCCAAGCAAACCAGACTCCCATCAGAGTAGAGCTTCTCATATTTGTAACTGCAGAAATCTCTGGTGTTTGGCCGATAAGGATGCTTATCAAGCTGAACCAAACTTGCTTTACGTTTTTGAGAATAAAAACAATCCAACTTATTTTATTTTCTGGGGCTTTTTTGTCATTGGAACGCGTTTCGCTGTAGACAAAAAGCAATGAAGTGAGTAAGCCTGAGACGAAAAGAAGAATCCAGATTTTCCAACTGAACGGGGTCACCAGTCCTGCAATTCGAAATGCTAATAAACTTTGAGAATAATCTTTAATCACAACGGTAAATGCCATTTTGTTAGTCAAAGTGAGACTGGGAAGTGGGGTGAAAAAATCAAAACCATTTCCCGCTTCGTCAACGGGTTCTCTATGAACGAAAGAAATTATTTCATCGTTGATAAATGACTCTGGGATTAAACTCAAATTGTGTTTTTGAACTGCCAGCAAAATAGAACAGATTTGCGGATCAAGCCATTCTTTACTTCTTTCTTGGGTGAACAACTTGCACACTTCAAAAGAATTTCTGTAATAGTAATTTTTTGAAGTGGAAGCAATTTCAGATTGCACCTGGTATCCAGCCATGTTCGTATGCAGTTGCCTCCACATTGTTTTTAAATCTGTCTGCATTACCGCCTTTTCTAATGGCAGCTTTTCGTTTTGACAAGGAAAGGAACAATACAGAAAGGATGATACCGCAGGCGTTTTAAACGTTACAAGAGATATCATATCGGTGGATGTGAAAGTTCTTAGGAACAGCTTTTCCCGATATGGAATGTTCTGCCTTTTGGAGTTAGACAAAAGCCAAATGTAATCTGTTTTCTTCCAAATTATGTTAAACAATTCAAATCCTTCTTCCGACCATAACGTCCCGCCCATGTCTTTTACCATTGCGAAAATCCCTTCCGAGGAAACGATGAGCACCCTACAGCGAGAATATTTACGACTTGTCTTTAAAAATTTGTGGTAATCATTGAAAATCCGACTTTTTGGGCCAAATTGATTTTCTACTTCGTAGGCAAGTTGAACGTTGGAAAGTCTCTTCAGCGCTTTAATAAAAGTAAAATGGTGCTCATCTACAAATTTTATTTTGTATTTATCATCATTTTCAGACATAAATTCAATGTTTTGGAAATAGTAATGGTAAAATGTGAATGAACAATCTTTAAGGAGTTTCAATACCCGGAAAATATGTTGGGAAGAATATTTCCCATCGGGAAATGAGCTTAACTGGGAAACAAGTTCACCTGCCTTTTTCTCATCATCGCAATATTTAACGCAACCTTCTGAATTCTCAGGGCAGGGTATCCCAACGCATTCAGAATATTGTGAGCAGTCCATTTCGTTGTTAAAAATGCAACTGAAGGAAGATGTATAGCACCATTTCTTAGCATTTCCTTTGCAATACCGCCAACATTTCCCGCGATCAACTACACTGCATCCTGTTGTTCCCGCGGAATCATGGCCTGGCGCTGGTTCTCTAGTCTTAAGCGGACAGTATTCCACGCAATCTTTCGCTGCTCCCTTGCAGGAATGTCCTATACATTTCGTTAACTTCTCACATTTCTGTTTATCTTTTGATTTTTTACAGCGTCTGGATGTATAACACCATTTCCCAGAGTTTCCTGTACAGTAGCTCCAACATCTTCCGCCAGGAAGACGATTGCTACAGCCAGTACTTCCAAATGCACTTGGATAAGCTGGTTTGGTTCGGCTTGTCATTAAAATCGTTCCGAAAAAGGCAAATAGTAAGCCCAACCGCAGTAAAAAATACATTTTTAAAGCGATTTGGTTTTGTATTTAGTTCATAAATGCCCGAGAAATTTTATGAGCTTGATGTATTTTAGTGTTATTGGCAAATAATATACAAAGCTACTGTTACTCTCCTGGTTGTACTTCCCGGAAATATCCGCTTTCCTTTTAAACGTGTTGAGGTACTTCCTTGAAATAGAAGGAAGTTGCACTTCCTCAAGTGAATGTAGCATTTCCTGCGTCTCCTTCCTACCTTTTTTGGCCTTCCAGTAGCACCGGAAATCATACCCATCAATGCAGTAAAAAGGCTTAAATTACAAAGATATTAATTAACCCAAGGTGAGCTTTTCCTCGTCTCACCTTGGCCCAGTTTTACGGCACAAGGTCTATTTTACTGCTTTAACTTTTTGCTGAGAACTACTAAACTGCGCATAAATTGCAAAATATGAGCTAGTTTGCATAAAATACAGAAGTGAAGGGATTCGACAGTTGATTTGTTTCATTTTGATATGTTTGCAAATTTGCAGAGGTAATCCTCTTTGATGTGTTTAATTGCACAAATCATCTGGCAACATTCACTTATTTTTACAGTTGTTTTTATTACAAAAAGACGTATGCCCGCCCAACTATCTAAATCATGCAAATAAGTTAATAAATTACTTTTTAAGGATATGACGCAATCGTTGATCTTTTCTTATTCAAAATTAAATTACTATGTTCCTCCACCGTATTTTGTACAAATCCATATTTTTATTCTCTGTCAATTTCATTTTTCCATCTTAATTTATCACTTTATATCATGACAATGGATATTGAATGACATGCAGACTCCCTTCAATTTATCAATGCAATATAATCAAAATTGGTTCATAATTGGCTCAACTAAACATTTTGCTAATTTTTATAGGATGCTTTACTGAATTGTTCTCTTCGGATGATGACGACGACGAAGAAGATGAAGACGAATCCTTTCCACCTTTCCAATCCTTGTCGAAAATGGCCTAACACAAATTATTATAAAAATATATCAAATTTATTGAAGACAAAAATATAGTCCTTAAGATAAGAAAAAAGTTCAACTCGATTGCTTACCTCAGCACTTTTAGTGATCACTAGAACAAGTATTGTCACAAAAATAGTCACTTTACAAAACTTCATGATGAAGCAATTAAAGATATATTTTAGGAATAATCATGAAGGTTGTGTGAACGTTTGAGCGAATACTAAATAAAGTTGCCACATGCATTGCAAGAGACAATTCAATGCGGTAATAAAACAGAAATGTAAAAACATAAAATCAATAAAGCAAACAGCAGAATCCATTTTATTTTCCTAAATTAAAACATTCATAAAAAACGTGATTGGTACAACATTAGTGTCGATGTAAAATCAAACAAAGGATCAAAAAATTATATTACTTACACGTTTTGACGGTATCCTTTTCGTTTCAATTGGATTTTATTTTATGAAAGAACGTAAATAAAATTTGAATGGTCTGATAAATAACGCGATTTTTTCTTGGGGGAAGATTTTGATAATTTGGGGGGAACTCTGAAAATGGATTCCAGGTCTCCTTTCATTTTCTTGGCAAATAGTGGAATAAAGAAGATTTAGCAACAAACTGGAGGAGTGGGATATCAACTACGCGCTTGCTAGGTACTTTTCTTTTACGTAAAATGAAGATGAAGTAAAAAGAAGAACCATTAATGTAATTAAAAACTGTGCGATATTGCAAAACAAGCGCCCACAAAGAAAGCCAATATAACAAGTTTAAACACTGTAGTTAAATATTCAAAATTATTAAACAATTGATTTTCATTCTGAGGTAATTCTCTTGATAAATGTAGGCTTTCCTAGAACACACTCGGCGTGCCTGCTTGAAACCTGATGATAAAAAAGGTTACAACAAGTCCACCAACCTGTCCAATAATAAATCACAATTTTATATATGAATTTTATCATTACAGAAAAACTTATAAAAATTACCGTTCCAAGGAAAGAATAATCAACTTTGAACATTCCAGCAGCATTCACTCCCACACTTTGATTTGCCACAGATTCAAAAAGAATCCCAAGCTTGTGTTGATTCACATTTTCTTCTTTGTTTTGGTCCAGAAGCCAGATTTTAAACCAGTCCATCTAAAAACGAAAAGCCGGATTACATTCTTTTCAATAAATTTTACTTTTCATACCTTTCGAATAATTTCGGCAGACAGTATCAAAATACACATTGCACTCGAACAATCCATTATCCCTAAGATTCTTTTGGCGATATCTGGAACTAAAACCACCACTTCAAAGCTCATTGAATAGGTGAAAATAATCACAGCAAAGAAAGGCGGGATTAAATCCCCGATTGCTTCTCTGAATAAAATCGATAAATCTTTTACAGCGTTGAATTGCTTGAAAACCAAATTGAACTCGGATATTGATTCTTCTCCTTGTCGGCCAGCAACCATTCCCAATTTACTATAAACTGAATTTGCAAACGCTATGGCTGGAGCCCAAAGGGACAAAACGTGAACAAGCAAGTGAACATGTGTGAACCAACTCATTATAAAAAATGAGAGGCGTTCAACTGCGAAAATTCCTGTTAAGAAATGATCACTTCCGGTCATTGAGGTTGTATTTGCTGCTGTTGAATTACTTGCTATAGTATCCGCTATGAAAAATGTGTATTGAGCTTCGGCAAATAATCTTCTGTAAAGCCAGGCTGGAGACCAGTCCCAAGAGTGTATTGTCCCAACCCCCAAAATCCACCGTGTGGTTGCACACAGAACGAACAAGATGTGAAACAAAATTAATAATTTTGTTGATTCAATCTAAAACAAACTACTTTTTAGTTGATTGAAAACAAAGTTGAAAATAATTTTAAAAACTTACTTTAAACGAATTATAAAGCAAAATCTGTGAAGAATTTAGATAATTAGCCAAATTCAGGTATTTTTCCTTCTTTCTCCATAATCCAGTGTACATGACAACTCTCAAAACAAAACTACAGGTGGTGGCCAACAACAGTAAGAAGGAAATTGCTGAGTCGTTACGAAGATTACTAATTCTTTGCCGGATCCACGTCAGGTAGCTTAGATTTGCGAAAACTATGTTTAGTCCGCATAATATCTAAAAAATTAAACTTACTATTAAAAATACGATTCATAATAAAGTTTTAAGAGTTTACCTTTTGTGGAAACCAACAGTGCAGTTCATATTTGCCGTTTTCCACCTTCTTTAGACGAAACGGGGAAAGAAGGAGATAATATAAAAAGAGAAAATGGACATAGAGTAAATTTGAATGATTTGAATGCTTTGTAGTGTTCTTTTTAATATTTTCTTCGAGTACTCGGGATAAAATAAAAACTGATTGGGATTTTTTACTTTCCATATTTTTGAAATATTAAAAATAAAAACACATTGATCAGGTCGCCATTATCGAGAAAAAATTATTGACTAAAATAAAAAACCAAATTTGTCAAATTTTAGCTTAAAATTTATAGGTTTGTATTTTACGAATAAAAGCACTACAATAATAGTTTGAGTAGGCTTGGCTTAATGGTTAAAAATAATTAAGTTTCAATCTCGTTCAGTTTAATTGAAGAGCCGTGTTCGCCCGCAAAAACTAATTTATTATTCTGCCACCTAGATGCTTTCATGTATTTTGATAGACTTCAAATACAAATTTTCATTTACGATAAAAAGAAATTTTATGTCAAGCAATTGTAATAATAATTTGAATACTTGATTTGACAACACTTTTTGTCAACTAACTCTCTTTGCACGAAGTTGGAGCTGGATTTAATTTTAAGAAA
>JAANSO010001001.1:0-20562 GCA_036507315.1 Lepidocyrtus fimetarius | reverse complement strand
TAAAAGTGTTTTGAGAAGGGAAAGAGTTTTATGCAGGGAGAAGGAGAAGTGAAGTAAAAGTGGAAGGTTTGGTATGGGCAAAGGCAGAAGTAAAGTAGGGCAATAGTTAAATAGGCCATATCGATCCGAACAATGTTGTAGAGAAAAGGAATGAAGGAATGAGAGAAGAAAATTTTGAAGATGGCGTTATTGTGAAAGGCATTTTCAAATATTATTTAGCGCAAAAATAGAGTGACTTGTCTTGTTTGATAAGAATGACCACAAATATGGATTGCATGACGATTTAGGATTGGTTGGGATTTACAAAGTTACGTCGGGGGATTAAGCTCCCAAAAGTAAATAGGAATTGTTAATTAATAAGTATTAAATATTTACAAGCTTTAGCAAGGTCAAAGTCAAACTTTCCACCTAGTAAACATGATTACAATTTAAGGATTATTTTACATAAAGTATTTAGCTAGAAGGAAAAAAGTTTTTGAGTTGATCTCTGACGCTTTCTCTTTCAACATTTCCAGAGAAGGAAAATTGATACGGGGTTTGTAGATTAATTGACAAATCCACTTCAGAGAATTGCTAGAAATTAATGCAAATACGTAAATTTATGAGTCATTGAGACATCTGCATGTAGCACGTGAGATGTGTAACCTTTATGAAATGAATTGAAATGAGGATGTTCTGAAGATGATAGATAATTATCAAGATGTTTAAAACAAGGTTGATTTAGGTTTGGAATGTCAAATTAGTTCCAAAACTGGTAAAGAAGGAAGTGAAGAAGTTGCTGGAAATGTAAATGTCATCCGGATGTTTGTATTCCCTTAAAAGGAGGCAACATTTTTGTGTAAAACAAGGTTGATTTAGGTTTGGAATGTCAAATTAGTTCCAAAACTGGTAAAGAAGGAAGTGAAGAAGTTGCTGGAAATGTAAATGTCATCCGGATGTTTGTATTCCCTTAAAAGGATGCAACATTTCCAAACAAGTAATTCATATTTTCCAGTCTCTTTCGCGGTATTTAAAACTTATGGGAATAAAGTTGGCAATTTGAAGTTTTGTAGGATGTTACGGATGATTTTTAAAACGAATTTAAGTTTGAATTTTATTTGATCCAGTGCTTTTTTGGTAAGCCAGATTTACCAAGAATTGCAAAAGTCAGCTCAAATTGCTTTCTTTTTTATTCCCTCTCCTTGTGCAACTTGTCTTAAAATACTTGTTTAAATGCGTACATTCTATTTTGGTTGGGACTAGTGTGCTGACGTCAGTGGACAGCATGGAGCTTACGGAGAACAAGATAGGTTGAGTTGACAGGAGAAAAAAAGCATAATATTTACTGATGATGAAGCAACTTTCTTCTTCCAGAGAAATCTTGAATGTTGGTTTCATTGTGTAAATTCCGCAGAGATTATTTCAAATATTTAATCAAAACGTTTTAAGTCCAGGAGAAAAGAGCAGTTTAGTATTAACGTAAAAATGGTAACAGTGGCATACATTTAGCTAATATGTGTCAGTAGGTTACGGACAAAGTTATGTATGAAGTTGAGTAATATCACTTGTAATACATGATGATATGATGCACACAGCTAAAAGCTCAATCCTTTATGTGCATCGCGCTTTGTAAAGGCTGCTCTTGCATAGTACTTAAATAGAGATAGCTCTCGCTTTTTGTTGTTGGCAGATTGATGCAGATGCGCTCCTCCTACTTTACTCTCCTGTGTGCTTAAATACGATAGCTGAATAGAAGCTAGAACTGCGTTCAAATATTTAGAAAGATGAATGCAAGCAAAAAAACTGCAAATTAAATCTTAGAATTGTTGTTTCCACTACTTTCTTTCGTAGTATGACGTGATTTTGAAGATTCACAGAAGTATCATAGATTTTAGCTACTAATCTGTAGCATTGTGTGTTTTTCTTGGCTAAGATTACTATTCGCAAGGACGATAATTCTTTTGTTTTGTTGGAGCCAGGATTAGAATTTAGAAGGGGGAATCATGCAAAAACAAATATTTTTAAAATACAAAAGAATCTTATTGATTATGCCAAGTTATGATGCTTTCGCCTTCATTGTTTCTCACATTGTCATTATTTTTGTAATTAATATAGAACAAAAACTGCTTGAGCAATAAATTATTTCAATGTCAATTTGTCACCTTTTCTGATGTCAGAAACAGGGCCGGGGGGAAACAATATTTATTGATATTCCTAATGTAATTCTAGAGTTTCCACGTAATATTCTCTTCATAATAATAATTATAGATATATTTAGACTTTTTATTTATACTTGTCTTTGAGCTAAAGATTTTAATAGAATAGGTAGGTGCATTTTGGCTCATCTGGTGGTGATACCGTTGTTAAAATACAAGTGGGAGTTGAATAGTTGATGTACAATGTTATTTTCATGGTTAATTGGTTACCTTGATGGGAGCAGCAGGTGCCTTTAATAGGGATGACATAGGGGAGCTGTTTAAGCTTTTTCTGTTGTTGTTGGGAAGATATTCATGTTGTTTTAGGATATAGATGGTGGTGATGGGAGTAACTGTTATAAGGATGTAAATTCGAGCCTATCCCTATCACTTTTACTTAAAGGGAGTGGAGGCGGTTGTATGATATTGGTATTATCTCTAACCTACAAAATGCTAAAAATCTGCAAGCCTTTGCAATTTGATACACTACTTTTTTCGCAACAGCCATTTTTCGTGTCAACCTGAAGTATCGGTCAGTTTGTGAAAAATAAGCCAGAAAAAAGTGAGCCAGAGCCAAATGTATTGTATAAATCATGACAAATGACTTTTGCATAAACACGCATGGCATTCAATGGAATCTCTAGATTGGAAGGGGAATATCAATGATAAAAAGTTCAAGGATTACTTTGAATATGTCACATTTTTGTTGTTGTTTCAGTAGGAAAAGAGCTTAAAACTGAAACAGGAGACTACACCTCCACATATATTGAGATTGCAAAGAAAAATTGGAAATGTCAAAGGGAACATTCTTGGAAAAAATATGATAGACTTAATATTTTTGTTTGCTGGCAGCGATTTTTCAGGAAAATGTAATGAAAAAGGGAAATTTATCAGAAAAGCTTTTACTTCCGGCTTTAATGTAACTATTGGAATTATGTTGAGTGAGTTTTCCTAGAATTTTTCAATAGACAAACAAAAGCTTTTTAGTAATTCTTTGAAAATGAATAGTAAATTATTCCAGATTTGTATTGGAAACAGATTTGACAGGTAAAAACCAGAAATGTTAAATAATATGTTTGGAGAAAAAGTGTTATATAAGAATGTATTGATCGGGAAAAAGGGAATCTGATTTCCTTTGAAAACATTAAAAGTAGGACAAGGTTTCAGTGAATTTTAGACCAGCTTTTCAAAAGGCTATTCCAAACAACAGAGAAGGACTCTTCTTTTTCACATTTCTTTCCAGAGATAGTAGTAGGAAATATTCCGAAGTTTGTATTACACAAGAAATTGGCAAAGTTGGAAATCCAACACTACTTTGGAAAGGTTAAACGGAATGTTGAGCTTCCTTGAGAATGTGGATTCCAGTCGGTGAACTTGTGCAGTTCCCAGAATCATTGCCACACTCTTCAATTGTGAAAGATTCCAGTAAAGAATACTTGGATGTAGCATGTGTGGGTTAGGAACTGCCTTCCAGGAAGGGAAACTTTCCCAGAATACTCTCGGCAATCGCCAAGTCTTCCCACAAATTTCACTTTTTGATAATACATGGGCCTCGTGGAATTTTTTGGTATTTCCAGGTACAAGTTTTAATCAGAGTTTCTTTGAATTGTGACAGAAAATTTGATAATGGACTTTGTCTTATTTATGCCTCAATAAATGATTATTTATTAAGGCTAGTTGGATAGGAAGGTAGAGAAAGGAAAAAGAAAAAAGATAGATATAAGGTCGGAGTCAGAAACACGTTTCCAATCCAATTGCGTATTATTAACCTCACGTGTTTTGATTTGTTCTACCCGAATAGGTAAAAATGAAGGTTAAAAAGCTGCTTAGGCTCATGAGAGGAGCTGTGAATTTGCACTTTTTGACTTGTGTTTTGTTGAACATGTGACAGTTGACGTCTTGTCACACGTGAAAACTTTCTATTTGCGCATAAAAAGGTGCACGCGTGCCTCTATGTTTTTATGTTTTTGTATGAAATGACAGGAGGAAAAACAAAATTTTAATTGCAATTTAAATAGTGATTTTAGGTAATCATTTTGAGTTTTGCGCAAGAATTAAAAATTGATTGGAATTAAAATAAAAATTGATCACGTGCTATACAAAAAGTATTTTTCCTCGTTTGATTTTTGTAATGTTGCGTGAGGACTCTATTGTCTGCCTTCTATCTTTGCAATGTACTGACAAAGGTTTTATTAAAATCTGTCATCGACTTCCGCTTCATCAAATTTTCCTTCAGATACGTCTCAATCTTGCTAAAATGTTAAAAATCTGCAAGAATTAAGCAAGGCTTTTAGCAACATCTCCTAATGAAACCTTTTTAATATGGATTGTGTGCGGAGCACGTCTTGCATCTCAAATTGAATTGTAATGTAGCTCATTCATTAATTTCGTTATAGCTTTGCTCTTAGCTTATAAAAAAGGCAGCTTACGATAAGAGTTATAAGGCTTGTGCATAAGCTTTAAACGTCTTTTAATGTTGCTTAAGTTGTGTACATTAAAAAATGCATTACGTTCCTTCGTCTTCGCTTCTGCAATTTCAATGCTGATGATGCCGATATGCTCAGGCTTGTGTGTGGTGTGTCGCTGACCCACTTTCCTCTCTTTTTTCGCTCGACATAAATTCTCTGTTGTTGTTGATAGCGTTGTTGCTGTGTTTGTCTAATGACATGTTTTTACAGAGGAAAATAGGAAAAATTGTAAAATCAGAAATGATTTGGACAGAAAAAAGTATGTGTAGGTGGCGAAGGTGGTTTGATTTGAAGAAATATAAGATTTTTGCAGGAAACCGTATAAAAATAAGTGAAAAAAGTATGTGTAGGTGGCGAAGGTGGTTTGATTTGAAGAAATATATTTTTTGCAGGAAACCTTATAAAAATAAGATGCTTTCTTAATTGTTTAAGTGGTAGAACTGTTAGAGTTGCGTTATTGTTTAGGCATTTGTTACTAACCGGTTTTTGTATCATTCCGCCATGGCACTGCGACCTAGTTAGCGCTCTATCTCCTGCTTCCTTTATAAAAATGTAGAGAAATCTAGTAGGATATTATGGACTCCTAATGTCCATCCGGGAACGCGTAATAAACTCTGGTAATTATTCGCGACAGGTTATGATGATGAGAGGACAGAGGAAAAGCAGTTATTCTTCCAGAAACAGTTAGTGAAAATAGGGTTTATGCTATTGTAATAATGAATGGTTAATTTTGCCTTTTGTGCATGGACGAGAAGTCATTTCGGTCAGGTGGTTGCAGATTTTAGCGTAGATCTGTGTATGTTGAGCTATGCTACTGTGATAGGCGCTGTAATAAGAATACCCAAGCATATATTATTCCACTGACCTAATTTTTCATATCTTGATAAGAATTTCAAGAAATAATAACAACCGTGCATGATACAGGGATTTAAAAGATTACGTGTCATGCTTGTAAAAATCTAAGCCAAGTTCCCGTAAATGGGACGTGATTTTTATTAGGAAGTAAACTGATTATTATGCAATGAAATTGATTTTTCAAGTTGAAAGGAACACTGTTTAAAAGCATTATCAATGATCAAGTAATGAATATTTAATTTGTGGAGGGTCTTTGTTAACGCCGTTACCCGCTTATTAGAAAATATTTATTTGTAAATTAAAAGATCCAATACGAATTCAAGCTTTCGCTATAGATTCACTGAAGCTAACTTTATACGTAACATTGACACACTGAATGAGCTAGGTTTTGTTCAACACTGTAATAATGAGAACCGTCATTTTCCATTAAAATGTCATTATATCATCATCAGGATCCTCTCTGTCATTGCTGTTGAGTATTTTTTGCTCAAAGCTTTCCAAATGGTTTAATGAATAGCTTTACTAGAACAGCCAAGGGAATTTTGCGACCTCGTGTGATTCCGTTTTAAAGAATTGTACATTTTCCCAATGAAAGCTTTCATTGTTATTATTTTTCAACGTTTTTTCTGTTTTATTACTAAATCAACCATATCTTGATCTTTCTAAACAAGGTGGCGAATTTTCAAAACTTTCACTACGATTATTACGTAGAGGAGAATAGAGAGAAATTGAGATTTATTAGTTAGATTTCATTGTTTACCTTTTTTATTGCAAAATAATGTAATAAAAATGTAATAAAGAAGCGTAATATTCAAATAAACCTTGATATGCTTGTGATGATGATGATGACAGTTTGAAAAATACAGTTAGAATGAATATTCATTGTGTATTGTTTTGACGTTTCTGCATTGATTGCTTCTGTTTGAGGCTATGCTAGATAAACTGATAATGATTATGAGGCTTTGTCATGTCGTAACACTAAAAAATACTACTGTAGATTGCAGGGAGGGGAAAAGGAGTGACGCGCTCTGTCGGTCACTTACATATTTTAATGGTCATTATCACTCACTAACAGTGAGTTTTGCAGTGTTATTGTTGTTGTAGAGTCACCTAGTTTTGGTTAATTTTCACATAAATGGTTATGCGGTAGTGGCAAGAGTAAATGAGATGCGAGACTGATGATGATGTGCAATGTTGAGTTATGCCTTGAACAACAGTAAATCATAGTAGGATTCGCAATGAAAATGACATACGAAGGTATTGTGCATAAAACAATGTTATTTTAAGAACTAAATGACCACCAACTTTACTATTTCAAATATTTTAAAAACTCCTTTTAAAATCTTTAAAATGGTTTGAAAGAGGAGAGTTGCAGATGTGAAGGAAATGGACTTTTGTGATAAAGAAGAAAAGATAGGAAAAAGCTTTTAACCTTTTGCCATAAAGATATGTTTTTAAAGGGAAGGGGAAAAGGATTTGGCAGTAATAAAGAGCTTTGTTTCTTAAAATCATCATCGTAATAGGCTGAGGAGCTACAAAACCGTATTTTATGCTTTTGTGTGGCTGTCGTACATGCAGCTAGAAAGTGGGAAATGCCAAAAAATAGATTTTTAGTTTTACAAAAATTTAATAAAAGATTGAGTTGCATGATCCACACCTCCCCACCGTAAACCGCACAATTTTTCTAGTAATTGGCTAAAAGAATAAATGTGTGCACATACAAAGTTAAAAATTAAGATGAATGAAGCCTTCACATATGAGATACCTGTACAGTTGTTTTCTAGCTAATCTCAACACTATTTTTACCGTTGCATTCAAAGGAAAAATATAGCACGAAGAAAAGTTTTGTGATTTGAAAACGTTTGAATTATATGGTTGGGTATGTGAAAGTTAAGGAGAGGTATATCGAAAGTACAACAACGGCATCGCTAACTCAATACGCTGGCCTACTTTTACGCTTGAGCGTGTACATTATTAAAACCTAAAGCGGAATGCAATATGAACGGTATACAATGTAATAAAGTTGTGATAGTTGTCAAGAATTTCAGATATGTTTATGCTATATGATTGTTAACAGGTAGATTTCTGTCATTGTTTTGTAAAAAAAATATTGAGAATTTGTAAATGACAGGAGTGTGCGCAGAATACGTGCAAGTAATTGAGCACAGGCATTTTTTGACGAGTTTCTCTTTCATTTTAGCTCATCAGAATTTTTGCGAGAATACTGTGAGCATAATAAAAATATTTTGAAAGAATTGGGGGAAATATGGTGGCGATTTTGCAACAAAGTGGTTCCTTTGCCTAAATTTATTTCACTTCCGTCTTTTCAAATAAAATATTTTAAAATGTGTTGATTATTTTCCTTCGTGTTGCTTGTCTCGTTTAGAGCATATAATTTTGATTATGTAAGCAATAAAGATGTCGGATTTTGTAAAAAGACGTAAATGGGTAATATCCATGTCTTTTATAATTATGGTGATACTTTTATATTTCGATAGGTTTAGATGGCTTCTAGCTACTGTATGTATAAGTAAAACATTAAACTTAAAAATTATTACATAATTTTCAACTACAAAAATGTAATTTTTGCATATTTTAATCCGAGAACTGATATTTAAATTTTACTGGCCTGAAAAGGTTTTGCGTAATTGCGTATTGACGTGTGCAATTTTTCAGTACTCGTGTACAGAAGCAATGAAGCTATGACGTGAAGAATGTACGCAGTTTTTTTCCATGCGTCCATGGAGAGCATTATAAATACATGGAATGACTCTCTTGTCTTGTCCTTCTTACTTGTCTGCCAAGTTCATTCCAATAAAGTGTGCTAAATTGAGAGAGAATCTGTTTGGACTAGAGATTGCGTTAGTAGATATCGACATTTTGTGGGGGTGGTTAACTACATTAAAAATGCCTATGCAGATTTGTAAATGCTGGAATATAATATTCTTTTGATCAATATTTCCAAAGATGTTCATTTTAGTGTGTTTTAGAGGTAAACGCGATTAATAATTATGTTATGTATTAATTATTATTTACTTAGGAGAAAGAGGAAAATTATTTATCAGGAAATGATGTAACAGAGCTTTTAAGTCCCGTAAATTAACCACTTCTATCACAGCCACCAGTTGATTTAGGACAGGAATGCTCTATAAATGTTTTGAGCTCTTAGGATGTAGTTATACAAGATCCTGCTTTCTTTTAGAAATAGTCATTGTATCATTCTAATCTTCATTAGTCTCATGATCTGACCTAATTACCTCCCTTACGCTTTTGAAATCAAGAGAGACTAATCCTCTTCTCTTTTAATTCTGTCACGACGGAAAAAGTAGACGAGGCAAGGCTAGGAAGACAGAAAGGATGAGGAGATAGGAAATATGTGACTTGAGTGGTAATAATGACACGATGTCTATCTTTTCAGTATTGATAACAACACTGCTAATTCCTTGAAACAATATTGAAAAAGCTGGAAACGATGCTTTTCCACGCATTGTCTAGTAGAACAGCCCAAGCAAATTGATTACGCCTTGAAAATTTATGGTAAAGGTAATTAACTAAAATGTTACGATGACATTTTGTGATGATGGAAGCTCTGAAATGTTAAAAAGTCTGGGAAACAGCAGCAGGTTAATAGTATTTTAAATGTTAATAAAACCGAATTGACTAGACAAAGCGTTTGCATGATTGCTTCGCCATTTTTCTTTGTAGTCCATTATATAAATTAGCCTTCCAGAAAATAACAAAACAATTCGGAGCTCAAACCTTGTTTTCATGTCGTGTGCCTTTCCTTTTCCCATCAAGGTCAGTTTGACCAAATGAAATGTTAGAATTGGCTTGGAAGGTCTTCCGAAAATGGACGAGTACAAAAATTATGGTTCAGTGGGTAAAAGTATAAAAAAGTTCTAAAAATAGTTTAGTTTTAACGTTTGAAATTTATGGAAAGTTAAAAATACCCGTTTGATAAAAAGGTGGGTGGAATCCTGTTTCGTATTAGTTTATTGCACTTAATATTATTAAAATCTATTTGATTTCTTTGCTTAATATAGATCTCATTACCATATTCTTCCCTAATGCAATAAAATGATTTAATGAATCGTAGTCGCTATTTTCGCATTTTGCTTTTGCATTTAAACTAATTTTTAACTCCAACCGTAGCTTATTCATTCATTCTTGCAATTTATTCCGCTTCCTTTGAAACAATACGTTTTTTTACTGTGATTTTTAGAAAGCAAAGCTCACCCCATCATCTGAATTAATTTTTGTTTTACTTTGTTTACAGACTACGTAAGTGGAGGAGAGCTATTCACACATCTGTACCAAAGAGAGAGGTTCACTGAGGAGCAAGTGAGGATATACATAGGAGAAATCGTCCTTGCTCTCGAGCATTTGCATAAGGTGAGTTACGTAAAACTTAATGAAGCTGGTGATGTTGATGATGATGATGAATTACGATGATGGCATACAATGATAGCGGATACTCTCATTTCTTTGTTAAAACTTTGCTTTATAACAATGACATGCCAACCTGCAAAGAATGCTCAGGGTTTGAAAAATAATTGTAATAATTTATGTATTGTAATGCAATGACGAGTACGTGGAAATTGCAAATAAAATTTATTCTCAGTGGAACAGTCTCGTCATCTTTAAACCTATCAGTCAACTACTTTTAATTTTCTATTTCCCTTAACAAAAAAATTGTTTTGATTTAGGGAAATACGATACTGTCTAGCTTTTTTGCGATTCTCCACAGGTATTTAAATTTTTATAGGTTGTAAAATTACAAGAGACTTTGTGTGATGACGTTAAACATTTATGTAGGTAGTTTTTTAAGAGATCTCTCTTGTTTTTTACGAGTTATGCATGAACTTGAATTTTGTAGAAGGTTACGCATCACTCTTAAAATCTCTCACCTTGCGCTCTTTATTTGTTTTCCAACAGAATAGAGCCGAAGTAAAATTAGGAAAAAGTTTTCGGCTGAATTATTTTTCTTAAATGAACAGAGAATCCATTTCTGTCAAATATACTTTTTAGATACAAGCAAAATGTTTGCAAGGTAAGTCCCTTATGAGTTGGACTACCTTGGAACAAGGTAAAGGTCGTCGTCATCATCACAATTACACTTGTTTAGTTGCTTTCATAATGATGTTGGATGTTGTTGTTGGAATTGAATGATTGAAAGAAGGTCGCAAAGAGAGTAATCATGTTTTTTACACAGTTGCTTTCATATGTTTTTCTGTATTGGATGAGATTATTAGCTTTTATGGAATATTAGCTTGTTTTGGAAATAATGGAAATTGGTGTAATAGCAAAATATTATTTTTGCAGAGAAAAACAAAGCTATAATTGTAAATTGTAAACAGATTTTGTACAATAAGTCACTGATCTCGGGGCTAATGATCTAAATCATTAGTTTTTACATTTGGGAAAATAGAGAAACTAGCTTTTATAGGATTGTTAATAACAGGATCATTATTTACACTTCTGTAAACTTTATTAGAGACAGAATAAAAGGAACAAAATGGGGATTATTTCCGCCTCCGCTAAAAAGAAAGTTTGGAAGGGGGAAAAGAGAGTGTGAAATGCGTGTAAAATTTTACCTCACACACCGTTCATTGGCTTTGTACAAGGTCATTGCTTTTCCTGCTCGAAAGGAAAGAAACCCGGAGAAAATTTCCACACTCTGTAATCTTCATAAGTATTAATAACAAAATTAATTGTATAGGAAGGAAGAATAGATTAATCTGTTCATACCTTCAAAGGAGATGTAACAATTGGTTTAGAATTACTTTCACTATCAAAAATAGGTTTTTGTTTTAGATTTAATTTTGGCTACTTTTTATAGGAAAAGGTCGGGGTGAGATTTTAAAATAGAATTGGAACAAAAGAACGCATAGGTTTTAGGTACCATACCTATAAATGTCTACAAAATCAAGAGGAAAATGACGTGGGAGAAAGGATTTGATGAAAAGTGGAATGAACTGTGAGAGAAATTGTTTCTTGGAATTGACACATGATAGCATACAAGTTCCAATCTGGTTAAAATGACGCATAAAACAAAAAAATTACGCAACACTACGTCATCGGTTTTTAAAATGGTTTTTGCGTATTTTAGTTACTAAATATCTCTACTTTTAGTTTAAAAATTAGTATGAGGAAATAAAAAATTAATGATTTTGTTTTATTTTTACAGCTGGGAATAATCTACAGAGATATAAAACTGGAAAATATCCTGCTTGATGCTGACGGGCACATTGTACTGACTGATTTCGGGCTGAGCAAGGAATTCCTCCCACATGAAAAGGTAAAATATTTTTTGTAGAAAGGAAAGGCGATTATTTTTGTTTTTTATAATCATCATAGTCTCTGCACTTGGCAGGTATCGATTATCGATAGAAAATTTTTAAATTGCTGTCTAGAACTAAATAATTTTGATGGAGTGTCCTTGTCATTTTTAGAATACTTTCCAGGGTTGAATATTAATATGAAGGTGTAGAAGTTGATTTTCACAGCTCGTGTAATATTTACTAGGATAGTAATAATGATAATTTATTTCCACCCTAGAAAAGAATTTTGTTAAAGTTTAGTATTTTTGATACAAAGAAAGGAAAGTTTTTTCTGGTGTGACCTAGATAGCCAGGAAAGGCCGTGCCATGGCATAATGACATTAGGCTTATGCGGTGCTTCTATCTACCTTTAGCAAGCTACTTTCACTGCAGTAGCTACGAGAAAATAAAATGGGATTAAGAGTCTGTACGCGTCTAATGATATCAGAATCATTGTTCCATTCTGCGCGCCATCTCGTAGAATAGCGGCAAATGCAATTTTTAAAGTTAATTATCCCAACAATTAAGTGCTGTATTAACTTGAAAGCATCTTTTTCTAGAACTTGTGTCAAATGCAGAGTTGTTGCTGCCCTTCCAAACTTTTTCGACTGCATGAGCTCTCAAAGCTCGGAGAGTTTTCTATTTAAACAAAATAAAGGGACGACATTGACCTAAAAAAGAAAGAAGTTAATTCATTTTGATGAGATTGCATAGCACGATGCACTGTTAGCAAAGCACACTTGCCAATGTTTGGTCTTGAGCTCGTTGTCTATTTTAAATATGTTTGAAATATCAGCATTTGGCAACAGGAAAAATCTGTAGATTTAGAAAATTATTTTTATAAAATTTTATTATAAGGGGATGTAACTGAATTTTAAAGAACTATTTGAATTGGCTATTTAATTATATGTTAAAAATTGCTTAATTGATCATATTTATTTATTTAAAGGACCAACGAACCTACTCATTTTGTGGGACTATTGAGTACATGGCGCCAGAAGTGGTGAAAGGAGGAAACACTGGTCATGATATTGTACGTCATTTGATATATTAAATTACAAATGAGGAGGTTGATGCTGAACTTTAGATGTTGGAGTAAAATATAATTTCTGAATAATTTTAAAGGCGGTTGATTGGTGGAGTGTTGGAGTCCTCACGTATGAATTGCTCACTGGCGCTTCCCCTTTCACGGTTGATGGGGAAAAGAACACACAGCAAGAAATCTCAAGGTATGGTTTAAATGATTTTTAAATGAACTAGTCCAAAGAACAGTTTTTTAATTGTTTGATATTTTATTTTTTGCAGACGAATCTTAAAAATCGAACCTCCAATTCCAGAGGAATTATCTTCACCTGTAAAAGACTTTATTTGTAAGCTTCTAATCAAAGACCCCCGGCGAAGACTTGGAGGTGGACCAAATGATGCGACAGAAGTGAAGTCGCATTCATTTTTCAAGGTACAACAAACTCAAATTCAAAGCTTTTTCCGGAGACATCTAAGCAATGTGCGTTTGCTAAATTTTGCTAATTATTTTGTAGGGTTTAAGCTGGACGGATCTCTTGTTAAAGAAAATCAAGCCGCCGTTTATTCCAAAGATAAGAAATGAACTAGACACTTCAAATTTTGCCGAAGAATTTACAAAAATGGCTCCGACTGATTCACCAGCTATAGTTCCGCCTAATTTTGATAAAATTTTTAAGGTATTTTGACATTCTTCTTTTTCGAGGAAAGGAAATGGTTGAATTTTTTATAATGTGTGTCTGGCTTTCTCAGGGTTATTCATATGTTGCGCCGTCCGTACTGTTCAGCGATAATGTGGTTAGTGAGGAAATTCTGAGGCCTTCAAAACTTGTGAATGCTAATACTTCTACAATCCCGGTAAGCTTTTAATAAAAATTGTAAAGTTTTGCCGGATGTTGAAAGTTGCTAAACTTGATAATTTTTTACAGAACTCGCCATTTTTCGATGCATACGAGGTAGACGTGAACAGCGGGATATTGGGTGATGGAAGCTTTTCAATTTGCCGAAGATGTATTGAGAAATCAACGGGAAAGGAGTATGCGGTTAAAATAGTTAGCAGAAAAGTGGACTCAACTAGGGAAATTAATCTGCTTAAGTTATGTCAAGGACATCCTAATATTGTTCAGCTACATCAAGTGTTTTATGATGAGGTGAGTTTCTAAAAGGTTTAAAAGCTAACTTTTAATTCTTTGATGGGATAAAAAACATTTCTTTTCCTTTCAGGCTCATACCTACATTGTACTTGAGTTATTGAGAGGAGGTGAGCTCCTTGATAGGATTAGGAAGAAGGCGAGATTCACTGAAGATGAAGCCAGTCAAATTATGAGAAAACTTGTGAATGCTGTACACTACATTCATTCCAAAGGAGTTGTACACCGGGACCTGAAACCAGAGGTGAAAACTTGTTCACTTTTTAATAAAGATCTTTTAATCAGGTAAAGATTTTCTAAATTAATATTTTTTCTGCAGAACCTTCTATTTGTGGATGGAGGGGAAGAGTCTGAAGTGAAAATTGTTGACTTTGGATTTGCAAGACTGATGCCTGAAAAAGAGACGATGAAAACACCTTGTTTTACTCTTCATTATGCCGCGCCTGAAGTTATTCGTCAAGCGTTGGGACAAAATGAAGAGGGCTATGATGCAAGGTAATTGTTTAAAGGGTGGTCAAGAAGCGTTCGTGAGAGGTGTTGACGTAAAGCTATAAATAATATTTTTATTTTTTCAAACTAGTTGTGACTTATGGTCTCTTGGCGTGATTTTGGTAATTAAAAAGCTCAATTAAGCAATATTTAATGTGATTTTTATTAAAGAAGGCAGACAAATTGATAATTTTTACTATCTTTTTAGTATACAATGCTTTCTGGTCGAGCTCCATTTCAAGCTCGAAGTCGTGATGATTCAGCTGCCGCAATAATGACACGAATTAAGGGTGGTCAGTTTGATTTCAACGGACCTGAATGGGAACATGTTTCCCCGCAAGCAAAAAACATTACGAAAGGTAAAGGCTTAATAGAATTTGACTTTTAAAGGTTACGAAAGTGCTGAGCTGATGTTGTGGGTGGTTTGCTTTAGGTATGCTCACTGTGGATCCCGCAAAGAGATTAAGAATGGCTGATCTACTTGACAGCCCATGGCTTGAGGGAGGAATGGGAGGATTGCTTGCCACACCTGGGATTTTAAACAGGAGTGAAAGAGGAGCTGAGACTGCTGTTGGGAAGACATTGAATGCTTTTCATCAAGCTCACAAAGAAGGATTTAGGCTTCAAGACGTTTCCACTGCGAGACTTGCTCAAAGACGGAAATTTAAAAAGTCAACTGATGGAAGGTCTTCTTCTTCAAACTTTTCTTCTGTTTCTTCTGGCTCGGGTATGAGAAATTACAAAATGAGACTCAAAGAGGATATTGATGATGTAATAATAATAATACGTCATATACCTTTAGGTGGATCATACAACGCAAGTAAAAGCTCAGTTGCATCTTCTTCCTTTTCCAAATTGAGTGCAACGGAGCAAGAAAAGCCAAACTTTTTTAATTTCGGTGAAGCTCGTGTTCAAGAGTACTTGTCTTCGTTACCAGAGGAGAACAGGAATGGTGGCTCACTTAGCCTCAACTCGGTTTGCTCAAGTGGCTCTTCTTCTCTGTCAAGTACGAAAACAATAAGCCTTCCCCTTGCTACCCCAACGTTTTCCTTTCCACCAACGTTTTCTGCACCGGATCAGTTAGCGACTAAAGACATGCCTGCGATAACAGTTACACCGCTTGTTAATCAACGACTTCAGCATCATATGGGTAATCTTCCTAGAAAGGATCAGCCACATCCACCTACTGGCTATCCTTTCTTTATGAATTTCGAACCAATTATGACTAGAGCCAGAAAGCGGAAGTTTGATCAGACTCAGCCACCTCCGCCCATTTCATTGCGCAGCATTGAGAGTGAGGAGAAGTCAGAGGCTATTAATTTAATACTACCTTCAAAACTTAAGAACGCTAATAATAACAACAGCAGTTTTCCTAATAATAACATCAACACTGGAAACTTAAATTTATTATCGACTGCAGCTGGGACTTGTGCAGCCATTTCAATTTCTCCTCATCATCGTCCACAACATCACCAGCCGCCGCCTCCTCCTTCTCGTCATCTTCATATAGGATCGTCTATTCCGTTAGGTAACTTCTCTGCGGTAGCCGCCGCTTCACTTGTTCCGCATCCGTCTTCTTGTAATACTAGCCCCGCCGCTGTGATTAGTTCGAGCAACGTTCCCAAATTAGTTGATCCAATGACTAAGTATAACAAACGGAGAAGAGTAAAGAATCTGTGATACACGTGGAATCTTAACTTGTCGCAAAGTAATAATTATTTTAATGAATTCAATCACGATTTTAAATCGCAACCTGTTCAGTTTAATCAATCCACTATTCCTGGGAACTCCAGCGCGTGGCCTAATTTTAACTTTGTTCAGATTCGTATTGAGATTGACAAAATCTTACAGGAGATCAAAAACTCCGTGTAGTTCTTTTATGCTATGAATTGATCCGCGGAACGTTTTAATTTTGTTGGAGCTAGAGTTAAACTTATGATTAAGGAGAGTTTATATCGCAATTGTATTATTGTTCCCGAAATGTATTTTCAAGCTTTTTATTTCTTTGAAGCGGTGCGCATAGAAGAAGTATTACTACTCTTTAATTCCTTACCCAGAAAAAAAAGAAAATATTTATAAAAAACAGTATTCCCAGAAAGGGAATTTAGAGCAATACCTTAGTAATTATTCTGCCCAAAGGTGCCTTTATCCAACGTATTCAAAAGGCACCTCCAACATACCTATAATTTTTGACGTTTTTTCTTAAATTCTTACTTACTTTTTATAAATATCAACTGTAATAACTACGCGTAAAAAATCAAGTCGGTTCTTGATTTCGCAGTCATTTTACAAATTACACAACAAATAAATGTTGTAGTTAATAACATATATTCGTGCTAGAAATGATAAAGAGAAAGTCATCGATTTTTAAAATATCAATATACGTAAATAGCGTATTATACGTAACGGTGTTACCGTGCTATTAGCTTAATCACTAATTATTTAGCGAAAATAAGGGATCATGAAAGGAAAATTAGTTGAAAAAAGAATGAATGATTGTAATGAGCTGTGTCTTGTTAATATTTATTGGGGAAACATGTATGGAAGGAGTTTATAATGACTGATTGAGATGATGAGAATGAAACTTATCAAATCAGTGTCTTTTTCTTAAAATTGAGAGGGAAAATTGACTTAAAAATACGTATTTTAATTTTCTCTTCTGCCCAAAACTGTATTCTTTTCAAGGAAATCAAATTTGAATGTGATCATGACGAGTGTGATTTTAATTAAGGCCGTTTATGATGAAAACGGTAACAATTTAGAAGTTATAATGTCAGTATAGGTAAATGAGTGTGGCTTGTTTTTCCAAAGATTTATCCCAAAAGGGTTTTGATATTTAAAAGGATGTTTCCGTAGATCTGCGTAGGTCTGAAAAAAGATTAGTATTGGAAACAAAGTATTTTACTAAAGTGAAATAGTTTTATCGAAGGTGATGTATTGCAGGACATTACTAAAAATAAGTTTGGAACAGGATCTTATAAATAAGAAGTTTTAGCGGGATTGTACCTGCTTTTTTTGGTTTATCCAGTCAGTATAGTAAGTCGTTATTGTAAGAAAATATATTTTTTGATTTATCAATTTAGTTTTAAGAGTGTAACCTTGTTCATAAAATTCTTTGGGTTTTGTAATAATTGCACAAGGATCCTTTACAAAACTGTAGGGTTCTTTGTTGCGTGTCTTTTGTTGATGTATGTTGTATTATAAATAATTTTGTTTTCTATGCAAAATATTTTTCTTTCACTGTCATATGTTGTTAGAACTTAATTTTAACGGTTTTTTATAAATGAAGGTCAGAGTTTCGAAAAGACTGAATTAGTTCTAAAAAATCTTGTATTTTCGTATTAATTGGAGTAGAAAATGGTAAAGAAAATGTTTTCTGGTTTTATGCAATTGTTTTTTCGTAAATTCTCAATTATACAGGTGCTAATTTGATATCTCGATGAGACTTTTAATCTTTTTTGCAAAAAATGGTGCATTATGTAAAATCTGTTGTGCAATCTTATTTATTATGTGTGCAGATTAAGGTTTTTAAATGGTTTTGATTATTATCCACCTGTACAAGACACCACACACAAGATAGTTTAAATAGATTTATTTTTTTGGTTTGATAATTGTCCCGCTATGAAGGGATCAAAGGATTATTTTATTTTTTGTTTTTCATTAAATTCTTCACACTTCGCTGTATGCCTGAGTAAGAGAAGTTAAAAAGTTGTTTTTGTCTTCAGCTTACTTTTTCTTTTTTCAATAATAAAAAATGGCCCGGTTAGTGAGTCGAGTTGAATCCGGTGATTAAATAGTTTTCATTTCATACCAAATTTTATTCTTCACATTATCAATTCGGACTTTATTGGTTTAATTTTTAAGTTTAGTAGCACCACGCTTGTCCTTTTAACTGTACCTAACTCAAACCTTGTGCTTTATTCAGACTAACAAATTCAAATTAGCAAAGAAAAAAAGACTCCCTTTTATAATGATGGTGCTAATTTGTACAAAACGTGTAAAACTGGTTTTCCAATTGTTCATTTGTTTACAAACATTAAACTGGTCCTCCAGAGTTACATAATATTCAAAAGCTACTTGTTTACCTTGATGTGCTTATCTTTCCACTTTGTGCTATTTATAGTGTTTTTGATGTGTAAAAAACTCGAGTTGTTTTCTATTTGAGCGTGTGGTGAGTGTTGGTGTGTGGCTTTTTTGTTTTTGCAGTGTTCTTTACTTCAATGAGAATGGCAAGTTTGTATGATAATTTTAATCTTCTACACTCATTTGATGTGTGCTACTTTATATAAATACAGAATATATTATGTTATGAGATAATTATATTTACCAAATAGAATAAAAACCCGAGATTTATATACGGATTATATTTGAAAAATAGTTGAGCGAGTTTATTTAAATATTTGCATATTTAGCATGTCATTATAAACACAAAGGCGATTGACCAAACTCATATTTAAACATAAACATTATAAATATTGATACAAAATACAGTTACGTAACTGATCATAGAATATATACAAAGAAATCAAGTCTTATATTACAAATAACGTTATTTTTGTGAGGAATCAAGAAAGCTAAAAGGAACTAAATTTCGGTGGAGAGTAGCTTATGTGAAGATACTGAATTCTGGTGGGACGCTCCTGGGGGCGGGAGAGACGACAGGTTTTTTCATTTCTTGAACCTTTTGGGTGAGGGGGACCTCCGGTTCGAAACTACCTCTTCGTTGCATAGAAGCAACCATGTTCATGTCGTCGCTGGAGGTGGATGAGGTACGGCGACGAGCGAAAAGTCGGTCCAAAACTGTTAATTACCAATATAAAAAGATAAAGAAACAATTCCTACGGGAATAACTCGATTAAATAAAAAATAGAACTTACAGCTTCCTCTCCTATCCATGTAGTAATTCATCGGAGGATTGGAAGAGGTAAACTGTCTTGCTTCACGTTTGTCCTGTAAGAAAACAAAAACATTATTCAACTTTTAATAATTTCTCCAGAAACCGGAAAAATCTGATCTCCGCAGCAAAATATTTACCATTTTTGCCAACTGGATTTCTCCTGATTCTTTTTAAGGCTCGGCTTGTTTACTAAAACCCGTGTTTTTATTCCGCAGTTAGCTTTTCAAAAAAAAACTCTTGCACGTTTCCTTTTCCAATTGTTGAATGATGTATTTGGACGAGGCGACGCTCCTTTTATGCGGCCGGGCAAGCCAGTAAAAACAGTGAATACGATGGAGAGCACACGAACACACAGCAACAAGAAAGGAAGATGGGTTTACGTTTTATTATTAGGCTTTATATGGGGTTTTCTTGTTTGTTTACATTCCACAGAGTTTAGCATAGATGCAGTTTATTGAAGCATCGCAGTTCCGTGACTTTGGGATGACATACGTGATGAATAACATGCGTATGCTAGATTTTACCTTCGTTGCTACTAAAGCTATGATTATGGGCTTTGCATTGCTTAAAATGATCGTTTTTTACTCATTCTTCCGTATTCTATTCTATTGCGCTAGGCTGAGCTGACCGAGTGCACGTCAGCACATTTCGTTATGAAAGCGCTGTAGTTAATATAACGCTTCTACTACAATGTTTACGTTTTTTGTTTGGGGGCTGATTCAATGCTTCAGGGTTTGTTTTGGTACTTCAAATTGAGAAAGGGGTGGAGAAGGGTGGATGCTGTCGTTGGTTTAATGCTCAAGCTACATGAGAATGTTTTGATGATTTTGATTTAGATTGGAGAAGCAGCTTTTTGATGATACTTAAGGCAAGTCATTAAAATATAAGACTAACTTAATTGCAGGCCAGTATACATTTAGCTAAATGCAAATCATTTATTTTTTTTCAATATTAAAGTTCTTAATATCAAGATTCATTAATACATTCTTATTATATCAAACGCTGAAATTTAATCTTTGTGTACTGTTTGCGCTATACGTTTTTAAAATCCTAGTGGCGTCTTTACTTAAAAGGGAAGCTCATGACAAGTTACTCTCCTCCAGAGAAACGGTGAACACAGTCTGATGTAGTTTTTGACGCTGGTTTCAAATCTGAAAAGATTTTTCTGAAAGGTTCAGTAGTTTTTGA
>JAANSO010001000.1:0-20575 GCA_036507315.1 Lepidocyrtus fimetarius | reverse complement strand
TGATAAAAGAGAAGCCCACACTGCATGGCTGATAATATTGTAAAAGGAGCGAGGGGCTCACTCTATGACTTTATGTTGTAGAATGTACAGGACACTGCATAAAGATTCCTCAATAACCAATTTTTCGCTTCATTCTTGAAAACTTTTATGACAGCGCTTTTTATCTTAAAAGTTGCTATAAATTCATGCATTGTTTGGTACCATGTGCTAATACTTGGATTTTCAACTTTAACTCTGGATGCAACCAAATGTAATAGATTTACTGGTTGAAGCTTACTATTTTCTTTAACACTTTTCTCATACAAACCTAACTCTTCTTTTTCTTCAAGAAAACTTGAGAAAACTGAATAGATTTTAATTGCTTTAATTATTTCCTGAAATTGGCTATTATCATTTTGATAGTAATGTATGTGGTTGGCATCATTCTGTAGGAGAATCGTGTGCTTCCATTCGTTCTCAAGAGGAAAACCGAGCTTCAAGGTAGGAAAATCAATGAGTGGTGAACTGCAATATATTGTGATTTCATCTTCCATCATTTCCTCCAAATTTGTATATTTTTCTGGAACAGTTGGGGTTACCATTTTGTAAACGTTTGTGTTCTTATACCCATTGCTCAGAATAATCCCCATTAGCATAAACAACCCCAGCATTAGTCGATTTTTTGCTGTTTCGAAAGCAGAATTTGGAAAAGGGTCGCCCTGCTCAAGAATAACTTTTACTCCGGATACAATTCGCCTGCTAAAATCAATTATTTGCATATTTACCACACTCCAGGCAGCTGCGACAGCCAACATGCTACAAATTAAAAGCCCCCAAACATAGACATCGTAAACGTTTACAAGTTCCGCAAACAAAAAAGGTTTTTCTTGTCTGTATCCGCAAATAACTATTTGGTATCCAGTTAGCAGGTCTGGTACGTAAAATATTGAACTATTCAAATTTTTAAAATCATATTCAAAATCAAATTCAGGGAACATATCCTTATCTTTGTATTTAACATCGTAACGAGCTTTACGACCCATTTTACAAATTTGGGTGGGATTTTCTACATGGCTACTTACATAAGTATGATTTGCAAGCAAGACTGACATTAAATACTCAACTAAACCTTCCCTAAGATCCCTTTGTCTGTCTGGTCCTTTCTTATAAACTACTTTTACCACCCATTCTTGAATCCAATCATTACTTTTGCAGTTGCTAAAAGATTTAAAATACTCTTTAAAGCCTTCAGTGGCAACGGGCAACTTATTCAGCCATTTAATATCCTTCCATTTTTTTAATATTTTAGACCACTGAATCTTTCTTAATCTTATCGGTTCTATGAAACAATCACTGCAAATGTCGACAGTAACAAATTCAATTATCAGTTTATTACTATGATTTAATTTAATTAAAGCAAAAGCCGTGTTAATTAACCAATTCAAATTATTCTCATCTAAATTTTGTAAAACATGTTTCATCCACGTAATAATAAGTCTTCCGTTGCTTTTCTCCCATTCTAGTTCGTTTTTAAATACAAGCAAAGCTCGTAAGGACGGTACCATTGGAAAATCCAAAATATTGGTAAAGTTTCGGGAGCGTTCGTATCTCCAGTCTAAAAGATAGTCGTTTTCAGAGTATATCCTACCGAGAAACAGATTAGAAACTGGTAGCAGATCTATTGTTATCCTGCACTGAAACGGTTTTGAATGTAAAGTTATTGCGAAAAAGTTTAAAACTCCACAGGAAAGCAAACTTCCGTTTGATTTTCCAATTAGCCTGTCATCGTTAGTGGTTTTGAGACACATTGAGATATCAGGTTCAAGCTTTGAATTTGTTTTGAAAAGGAGTACAGCAGGCAGGTCCAAATCAACAATGTCCACGTTTTTAAAAACTTGAAGTGTTATAAAACAGTTACTTTCCTGAAGTGAATTCAAACCCGATAATACAACACGATCTGGAATAATTTTCTGAGCAAAATTTTTATGAAAGTTTTCAGAGATTGTTTTTACTTGTCTAAATTTACCCCAAATGAAAAACAACAAAGGAAAGGTTATAAGTTTGTAAAAACCACACAAAGCCATTTCTGAACAAATTTTTGGATAAAACTTTAGATTTTATGAAGCGTCAAAGTTATTCTTTAAATACTCACAGACTTTTTGGATATAATGAAACTTCAGGGAGAAATCCACTTTTTAGCACGTGTAAACTTCTGAATTACACCGCCCATAAAATTGCTTGCATTCTACTTGACAATAAAATTAATTCGTTCGCTTCAGTTTGTATTTCAGTAATCAAATTGTTTATATAACCGCATTATGAAAGAAGATTAACTGAGCTAGAAACTTCTTATTTACATCTGAGTAACTCCATGAAGCCAATATAGATTTATCATATTATTTCCAAATGTCAAATTTGCAGCTGAAAGCTAAAATGTGAATCTAACCGTCAGTAAAAATACAATTTATAAAACAATATGCACATGTGCTTTGAAGTAGATGTTCTGCCCTGCTTAGCTGTAAAATACGTTGCTATAATGTCGTATAGTCGTATTAGAAGAGTTCGAATTATAAAATCGCACTTACAATGCATACGATGAAATTGAATTACCTTAGCTTTCACATGCCTTACCTTTAATTTGGCCAAGTTAGCATTTTGTGTGGAAGATTTTGCTTTAACACTGCTCATTAAATGTTACAGAAAGTTGGAGCATTATAGATTTACTAGAGAGTCGCCCGATTCTGTCGCATCGGGAATCCAGATTTTAATATCCAAAATCTTTGCACCTTATTCACAAGAACTCTGTACAAGATATCTTGTTCTTGTCAAAAATCCTTGTAAATCTTGGCACCTTTTTAACAAAAACTCTGTACAAGGTATCTTGTTCTTGTCAAAAATGTCATGATTAAAATTAATCGTAATTAATTTAATCATTCGTTTGTAAATAATTAAGTAATTCATTCATTCATTATTTAGCATTCGTTTAAAAGCATTGAACAATTTCTATGCAATTCTTCGATTACTCATGGTAAAATTCCACCCTGGAATTTTCCATTTTATTCTTGTTTTAGAGACACAAAAGAAAGTCTCTTTTCTTTGAATCTTTAAAGTAATTCCCTTTAACATTAGCAAGATTGATGCAACTCGTGATTCATCCATTTTCTAGAGAAAATGGGCAAAATTTAATTTAATTTTAGACGTAAAAATATTGAGCTGTCTTTGTTTTAATAAGCAGAGGATTATTTGGATACGCTAATCTTTTTATTTTAGGAAAAGGTAAAAAGCTTGCCCTATTGTTTTAGAAGCTAAGGGCCAGTCCAAAGGTATGTTTTAAGGTTAATTTAAGAAACGAGAAAGGACTTTAAATCCTCTTACTCACTCCTTTTCAATTCTTTCCCATTCCTTCATGTATATATTTACGTTATTTTAAAAGTTAGAAAAGGTACTTTAATATACGGAATAATGTAAAAGAGTTCTTGTCAACTCGACTCACTCTCTGTACATAAATAGTAGATTAAGATGGAAAATAAATCAGTCGAAAATTGAGATCTGTAAGAGAAACTCTGCTCTTTTAATTATTCATAATTGTCACACTTACTCAAGCTCCATTATCAAATGATCGTCAAATCACGTAAAGTTTTAAACATGATAAAAAATCCTTGTAAATATTGTACAACACTACTTTTGGTGTTTCCCTTCCTAAGTCAACACCCGACCCCCAATCACCACTTGACCCCCGAGTCAGAATCCGACCCCTGAGTCAACAGCCAACCCCCGAGACAACAGCCGATTCCCGGTCAACCGACAAACCCCGAGACAACACCCGACCCCCCAGTCAACACCCGACCCCCCAGTCAACACCAGACCCCCGAGACAACAGCCGATCCCCGGGTCAACAGCCAATCCCCGAGTCAACACCCGACCCTTTACCAATAGCCAACCTTCCCCCAACCAAGAAAAAGATATCTTGTTCTTGTAGTAATATTAAATTTTAGTTCAACTTTAGTCCACAGTGGCGCTAGGAGTTTTTCAACGCTTCACACAAACAGACAGACTGAGGGACAGACAGACAGACAGACAGGAATAGACCTTTATATATGGATTAAAAACATCGGCAGATTACAAGCATGTTTGTTTTCAAATTTAACCACCATAAAAATAAAAATGTTTACATTCGTTTTGAACGTTAAAATTAATTTATTCACTTCATCACCACTTCTTCTGTTTTCACCAGTAAAGGTCACCCATAAGGTCACCTTCAATAAACTATGTACTAATCCTAGGAAAGTTACGCACACGTATGTTAACCTAGAAAATGCCATAAATTCTTAAGATTAATCAAGGTAAACATGGTTGATGCCACTTGAGCCAACACCAAACAGTTGTTGGCCCATCTACAATTTCACCCTACAGTTTACCAAATAATAAATCCGAAAATCTAAACCTGATGAAAATAATATATTTCGACGAATTTTCAGCTCTTGTACAGAATGTTACCGCAAAATCTTGTCAAATAAACAGTTTGTTGGTAGATAAAGAAAAGTCAAGCATATATTGCTTTCAATAATTGTACAAAAGGAACATTAATTGCTCAATTTAACATAATTTATTGCATGTACACAAATGCTTTACATTATAATTGTTCTTACTGCTAATAATTAACTGTTTTTACAATTTGCAATGTTTTATGCTATTTACCTAAACCTAAATTTTAACTTATTTAATTGCCTACGCCAAAACAAAAGTTCTTTTGACGCTTTACACAAATAATTGCTGAACCATTGACAATCAAATTCTTTAATTATTTCTACCAAAAACCCCAGAAAGGCTAAAACAAGACCTGAAATTAAAACAGAAAAAATAACAACTATATTCCCATCCAGTAAAATCTTAGACTCCACTTCGCTCTCATCTTTTTGAGCATCCCCTTGAGATAAACCATCCAAATTGTTTAAACTCAATTTTATGTTACTATCTGAAACTATTTCATACAATTCAAGCAATTTTTCAAGAATGCCCGACTCTTTTAGAAGTTTCCAACGAACCACAAAATTCATTGGAATGTTTCCAAACATATAAAAATCATACCCTCTTTCCAGTGCAATTCTTTTATCAACACTGCCACCTTTTTCAGAAAGAGTTTTTGCATGAATTTTGGCTTCTAGTGAAGGAAGGACAATCCCGGTTTTATCACAAACGTAAAGTTTTTTCACCAAACGTTCTTCTACTTCTTTATGGAATATGTAATTTACATAGATAAAAATTGAAATCTCAGCCATTGGGTTCATGTCTTTCCAAAAACTCTCATCAAGTCTGTTTTTAAATATTGATGCCACAAAAGGTAATAAATTTTCTAGTTGGAGTTGACTATTCTCCTTTAAATCTTTTTCAAAGTCATTCAATACCTTAAATGAAAATTGATCCTGTGTAAATACAGAACTGATTGTAATATTCTTATGCAATTGCTCTCTTGTTGCCTGAAAAACTGTACGTGACCATCATTTTTTAAAAGAAATGTGTCTTTCCATTCGTTCTTAAGTGGGAAGCCTGAATACTCCACAGAAAAATCAATTTGACGTGAACTACAATATATTTTAATTGAATCTTTGACCATATCTTTCAAATTCTCGTATTTTTGGGGAACTGTTGGAGTAACCATTTTGTAAACGTTTGTGTTTTTATACCCGTTGCTTATAATAATCCCCATTAGCATAAATAACCCCAGCATTAGTCGATTTTTGAAAGTTTTAAAAGCTGAATTTGGAAAAGGGTCGCCTTGCTCTAGAATCAATTTTATTGTGGATAAAAAAACCATGCTAAAGTCTATTGTTTGCATATTAACCACTCTCCAAGCCACTGCGATGGATACAATGCTACAAGCTAGAAGTCCCCAAACGTAGACATCGTAAACATTGACAAGCTCCGTGAATAAAAAAGGTTTTTCTTGTTTATACCCACAAATAACTAATTGAAACCCACTTAGAAGGTCTGGTATGTGAAAAATAGACTTTTTCAAATCTTTAAATTTATGTACCGCATTAAACTCCGGCAGTATATCTCTATCGTCGTTTGTTTTAAAACTACGAGTAGTATTATATTTACGACCCATTTTACAAGCAGATGATTCTTCGTCTCTAAGAGTACTGAAATAAGTACGATTTGCAAGCAAGGTTGACATTAAATAATCAACCAAACCGCTTAACAGTTGTTTTTCTTTAATTTCATAAATTTGTGCTTTAATTACTCACTCCTGTATCCAATCGCTTTCTTTACAATTGCTAAACGATTTAAAATAATCTGCAAAAGCGTCTGTAACAACTGGGGTTTTCATTAGGCTTTTGTTCCCCCCTAGATTTTTTAAAATTTGCGAATTTAGAGATTGTGAAAGCTTTTCTACGGTTACCATTTTAGAAGGGCAATCAACGCAAAAGTCAACAGTAAGAAATTCAAATCCTATCATTTCCCCTTTTCTATCCAAAGTAATTAAAGCGAATACATTGTTCTTTACCAAATATAAACTATTTTTGCTTGAAATTTTTAAAACATTTTCCATCCACTTGAAAATAAACCTTTCTCTGTTGTTATCCCAATTTATTTCATTTTCAACTATAAGTAATACTCGTAAGGCTGGCATCATAGGAAAATCTGAAAACCTCGTGAAGTTTGGAAAGTGCTCGTGTCTCCACTCCAAAAGCAGGTCGGTGTTTTCATAGTACAGTCTTCCGTTGAAGAATCCATACTCTGGTAGCAGTTCTACAGATACACGGCACTTATACGGCTTGGAGCGTGAAGTTATTGCAAAAAAGTTTAATATTCCGCAAGACACTAAAGTCTTATTAGAATTTCCTAATGTTTCTTGCTCTTCTTTATATTCCAGACAATCTTGGATTTCCTCAATTTGTGAATTTGCTTTGAAAAATATTACAGCGGGTAGTTTTAAATCGACAATGTCTAAATTTTCAAAAATATGAAAACTTATAAAACACTGAGTTTCTTGAAGGGCATTCAAGCTCGATAATACCATTCGATCAGGGATATAATTTAAGTTTTCAGATTTTTCTGAACTTAATTTCATAAATAAACTCCAAATAATTAACAAAATCGGGAAAAGCAAACTTTTGTAAAAGGCACGAGAATCCATTTTCAACCAATACAAAATCAAAATGGGTTTGAGAAAGTCTTTGATGGATCAGATCCAAGACTGTTTGGAAAGCATTCACAAATCTAAATACAAAATATTGCTCATAATATATGAACTTATGGTCTTCTCTGGTTTTAAGTTTATACGCCGTGAAATAAAATATTGTTCGCATTCCACTTAAACATTATAATAAATTTTAGTTTGGTACACTTCGGTTGTCATTTAGGTTGTCAAAATATTTTTAAGCCCAAAAATATTATTAAAAATTAGACACACGTGTCAATACACATCTTTTTTATTTTCTTTTTATTGGAATTTTCTTCCTACAACGAATAATAATTTTCCTTTGAAACTTGCGGTAAAAATACATACAAAAGCTATGCATATCTAAACTCCACCAATCCCCAAATCTCGTTTTTTTCTTTACTAAAGCTTTCAAATTCCTACGGTCATGAATTTTTGTAAAGGTTTCTCTATTTTCAAAAAGAAACCAAGCAAAGCTTAATGCAAGTCCGCAAGCTAAAACTACAAAAATCACCGTAACGTTTCCACCCATTGTCGCCTCTTTCGGTTTCGAAGATGCCCCACCTTGCAAGTCCTCCCCATCTAAACTACCGTTTGATTTTTTCATGTAGACAATTGCCTTGGTCGTTTTATCCCACAACTCCAGAATCCCCGTTTCCTTAAACCAAGCCAGTTTATAAATCTGACTCGTCGAAATAACATCGCCGTAAAAGCTAAGCATATAATAAGAATTGTGATAAACCCTGTGCTCTAAACTTCCTCCTTTTTCTTTCAGGCTTCTGGATAATTTCACAGCCTCTTCCGGTCCAGCTAAAATTGCCGACCCGTTACATCTACTTAGATGCTCCCTGAAGTATTTTTTCTCTTCTTGTTCATATAAAATTTGAAAATCCTCCTCGTCCTTAAACATTGACTTTATATCAATTTCGATATTCCACTTGTTCCATTTTGGATGCATTTTAAGAAATTTTAAAGCAAACCGAGCAAGCAAAAATCTTGGATTTAAGATTCCACTGTGTTTCAAAATTTCATCTTCCATTTCAAGAGTTGCGTTGTCGTCGTAAGTAAAGAACCTTTTAACCCTGGATTTACCTTTTCCTTCCTCTTTTGCAATTAAATTTGAAACAAAATATGTGTTCGTTTTGTCTCTGTAATAGAATTCATGATCACTTAGTTTGTGAAGACCTAGGTGACGAGGTAAAATTCCTGAAGGATTGGTAAATTCCAATATATCGAATCCGAGTACAGTTGTGACGAAGGTTCCCACCAAAACTTTTATATTTGGGTGATCATTAACCAATTGCGTTAGACTCGAGTAGCGTTCCATCTCCCGCTCTGTAATCATATTGTAAACGTTTGAATTTTTATACCCGTTGCTTACCACGATAGCCATCAGAGTAAACACACAGAACATAATTTTGTTTGGGATTCTAGTCAACTCCGCTTCAAGAAAGGGGTCGCCTTGCTCCAGTAGAACCTTTAAAAACTTTAAGCTCCTAGTAAACTTGGATTGATGTACACTCCAAATGTTCCAAGCAAAGGTCAAAGCAATCAAAGAAAATCCTAAGGATAGCCAAACTGTGGGAGTGTAAATATTAGTCAGCTCCTCAAAACGGAGCTTTTCTATCCCACGAAATCCACACGTTACCAACTGGAGACCACTCCAAGGGTCACGAACCATCAAGGGAGAGTGAATCCACTGTTCAGATATTTCTTCAAGCTTTACATTATTTTTCAATGGAAAGCCAAATTGAAATTCGCCTTTTCTTGTTTCTCCATTCATGCAAAATTTTCTAACTTCATTCTTGTATTCTCCAATTTGTAAATAGTTTGAACAATTTGTACAAGTGGAAAAAATAACATGAAGTAGTAATTTTTTCACCATTATTTCATTTTGATTAGTTGTGCTCGAATGGGCTATGGAATGAAAATGCAGACTTGGAGGATTCTTAGAACATGGGATTTCTACATTTCGAGGAATCGAATAAAGTATTCTCGCAAACTTTTGTTCATTCTCTTCCTCCCTCTTCCCTTTCAATATTGCAAGTTCTCTGATGAATTCTGTCGAATCTTCAGCAATTGCAAAGTAACAGCCCGGTTTGCTGTCACATTCCACGCAAATAAATGCCCGTATTCTTTTGAACACTACTTGAGAGGTGTTACGGAAAGCAATGTAGTGAACAGGTTGGATAGATGAGGGATAGTCTTGCGCAAATGGTCTTGCCAATGATTTATCCAACCGTATCATCCAATTACGGATGGATTTTTGCAAGAAAGACTCATTCCAGAAGGAGTTAGCTTCGGAAACAACGAAAATATATATAGGTCTGATGGTGCTAGGCAGAATGATTGCTTCGGTGGTGTTGCGGTGATAGTACCACCACGCAGGGCTTGCAGGTAGGCTAAGGTCGTACTGAATTATTGTCGGAAAGGTTTTGAAAATCTTCTTATTTAAGCCAGAGTTGAGCGGAAGATGGAATGGATACAATTCCAGATTAATTTCACAATTCCAGGACTTTGTTCTAAAGGAAATACGAAAACGATTCCAAAGTCCGCATAGTTCTGCATTTTCCCAATTTTTCTCCATATTTGCAGACAACTCCATCCAGCAAAAGTTTAAGGTTTTGTTTAACCTTGACAAATGGATTTCGTTCGTCCATCTAAGCCATTTCGTTTTCGTAAAAGGCACGTTAAACACGGCTAAAAATTCTCTGCGCGTGGCAATTGGTGCAATTAAGCCAGGAATGAAATCCACATCGTTCCGGTTGATAATCGTGATGAAGCAATTGTATTCCAAAAATGGACGTAAATATCCAGAAAGGTCCAAAGGAAAAGTTGTATGATGACCCCAAAGTTCAAAAAGACTTTGTTGATATGCTTTCAAAAGTGGGTTGTTTCTTGAACTTTGAATATTTCCTCTTGAAAAACTGGGTAAAAACGCTTTCAAATTTGAAATCGCTTTGGCAGATTTTAAAACAAAAGCAAGCAAAATTGCAGTACCAAATGAAGTTTTCATTTTTCTTTATTTATTAGAAAACTATTAGCATATTAGGCAGCCAGTTGGAAACTTTTGTCGTGTTTCAGGGTTTTGCTGCATATTTAAATAATGCAGATTTTTAAAAGTTTATTAAGTATCGTAAAGCTCCCGTTTAGATTTGATTTAACCTGTAATTAAACCAATCGTACAACAAAATTATAATTTAAAATAGGTATATGAATCACAAATACCCGCTGTTATAATTTTAATTAATTTACTTTTGAAAATCTACTTCAAGTTTAATGGGCTCAATTTATTTCATTAATTCATTTGTTGCGCATGATGCAAAAAATGATTTCATATTTATCAATGTAATTGTAAAGCACACAAGCTAATAAGATTTTGCACATATTTTATTGGATATTTAATTAAGTTTTGTTCTACAATACATAAAACTAAAAATATTTTTTTAAATTATTGCGAAATTCAAATTATTTCTTAAACATATACCACATTTTTTTTAATTTTAATAGGATTTTTTGTGTTTCTTCATAAATAAGGCTAATATTTACTTAACTGTGAACTATAAATTGCGCTAATCCTAGGATTTTTGACGCTACACAAACTATTTACCAGAATTTAATTTTTACTTTGATTATTTGCCTACGCCAAAACATTGACTCCTTTTTTATCTTAGCGAAATATGCAGTAAACCTCTGGAAATTAAATTCTCTAATCAATTCTACCAGAAACCCAACAAAGGCTAAAATAAGTCCAGAAATTAAAACAGAAAAAATAACAATTATATTCCCATCCAAGGAAACTTTAGACCCCAAGTCGCTTTCACTTTCTTCCCTTGCTTCTTGATAGTCCTGATTTACCCCGCTTTTTGTTACATTTCTGGTTAACCAACTGATTGAAGTTAGCTCATAATATTCCAACAACTTTTCCAAAATTCCAGACTCTTTTAAGAGTTTCCATTGAGAAACAAAGGTCATGGGAATATTTCCTCTGATGTAGAAATTAAACCCTTTTTCCAGAGCAATTCTCTTGTCAGCACTGCCACCCTTTTCTGAAAGCATTTTCGAATGTATTTTGGCTGTTAATGAGGGAAGGACAATTCCAGTTTTATTACAAACGCGAAGTCGATTCAACAACCATTTTTCCTCCTCCCTAAAGAAAGTATCTGCTACAGCGTTTCTTATCTCTACGATTGACTTATATTTATTCATAGTTTGTCGCCAAGCGCTAATGCTTGGATTTTTTTCTTTAACTTTTGATGAAACCAAATATAATAAGTTTTCTGGCTGAAGCTGACTATTTTCCTTTACACTTTTCTCAAACGAATCCAACTCTTCTTTTCTTTTTAATGCATCCAAGTCCTCAATTGCATCAAACGGATCCAGCTCTTCCTTTGTTTCGATAATGCTTGAAAGAACGGAATGGATTGCAATTGCTTGTCCAGTTTCCTTAAATATGCTGTTTTTAGGTTGGTACGAATGCATGTGTGCATCATTCTGCAAGAGAAACGTGTCCTTCCACTCGTTCTCAAGTGGAAAGCCATAACCCAAGATAGGAAATTCAATAGACTTTGAACTACAGTATATGGGGATTTTATCTTCAATCATTTCTTCCAAATTCGTATATTTCTGCGGAACTACTGGAGTAACCATTTGGTAAACATTTGTATTTTTATACCCGTTGCTCAGAATAATTCCCATCAGCATAAATAACCCCAGCATCAGTCGATTTTTATAAGTTTTGAAAGAGGAATTTGGAAAAGGGTCGCCCTGTTCTAGAATCAATTTCACTGCGGATATAATTCGCCTGCTTAAGTCTATTATTTGCATATTAACCACACTCCAGGCACCTGCGACAGATACAATGCTACCAACTAAAAGCCCCCACACATACACATCGTAAGCGTTGACAAGTTCCGCAAATAAAAAGGATGTTTCTTGTTTGTATCCACAAATGACTATTTGATACCCACTTAGAAAGTCAGGTATGTAAAAAATTGAAGTTTTCATACTTTTAAATTCATATGTAAAATCAAACCGAGAGAGTATACCTTTATCTCGAACAATGTAAAGTGCTTTACGACCCATTTTGCATACATAGGTAGGATTTCCCAAAGACCTACTTAAATAAGTATGATTTCCAAGCAATGTTGACATTAAATATTCAACCAAGCCTTCCCTAAGGTTCTTTTGGCTTTCTTTTGATTTCTTAGAAATTAACTCTATCACCCAGTCTTTAACCCAATCATTACTTCGGCAGGTGAAAATTGATTCATAATACTCTATAAAAGCTCTAATTGCAACGGGCAAGTTATTAAGCCATTTAATTTCATCCCAATTTGTCAAAATTTGAGAGTTTACGAGCCTAGGTGATAGCTTCTTCAATATTAAATGATCTTCTGAATAGCAATCAGTGCATAAATCAATAACAAGAAATTCAAACGCCATTTTATCGTTCTTATCCAGCGTTATTAAAGCAAAAACAGTGTTAATTAAAGAACTTAAACTGTGGTATTCTGTAATTTTCAAAACATGTTCTATCCACGTAAAAATGCGTCTTCCGAAGTTTTTGTCCCATATTATTTCATTTTTAAATTTAAGCAACACTCGTAAGGCTGGCATTGAAGGAAAATCTGCAACTTCAGTGAAGTTTGGAAAGTTCTCAAATCTCCATTCTAAAAGATGCTCAGAAGCTATATGTACACCCTTCCATTCATCATGAAACAAGCCGGAATCTGGTAGCAGATCTATTGTTACCGTGCATTGAAACGCTTTTGAGCGCGAAGTAATTGCAAAAAAGTTTAAAATGCCACAGGAAAGCAGACTTCCGTTTGATTTTCCTAATTTTTCTTCTTTAGTAGTGCTTCTAAGACACCGTGAGAAATCAAATTGGCGTTTTGAATTTGTTTTGAACAGAACAACTACCGGCAGGTTCAAGTCAACAATGTTTAAATTTTTAAAAACTCGCAAAATGAAAAAACAATTACTTTCTTGTAAGGAATTTAATCCTGATAATACAATTCGATCTGGAAAATTCATGGGGTAGTTTTCAGAGATTGTTTTTACTTCTCTAATTTTACTCCAAGTAATTACAATGGAAATTGTTATAAGTTTGAGGTAAGGAAAGAAAGCCATTTTGCAATAAGGTTAAAATTGAGAATTTATGGAGCTGATTCCAAATAATTTCTTAAATGCTTGCAGGTTTTGTGGATATGCTGAAAACTATGAGAAGAATAAACGGGTTTTGACCCTTGCAACTTTTAAATGTAATTGCGTTAAACAAGTTTGCATTCCACTTCAACATAAACATTAATCTTAACTCTGTGGCTTAGGGTTAGTATGTTATCAAAATGCTTATAAAACTTCATTACGAAGAAAATTTACTGAGCTAGAAACTTCTTATTTCCACATGACAAATGACTTGAAAGTATTGAAACTTCATCAAGCGTTTTATATGACCACATTTAGAAACTTACAATTTACATCTGAAAGTCGAATTTTTAATGTCACCTTAACTTAAATACAACATTTATAAAAATATTCACACGTGTTTTCAACTGTTCTGTTCTGTTTGGTTGTAAAATAAATTGATGCTATATCTCATTTAGAACAGAACATAGAATTTCATTCACTTTAATATAAATTATACGGGGTTGGTGACCAATTGTCTGTGAGGTGGTTGTACAAGGTCTAAATCTACATAATGCAAAATTGAGGTGTAAAAATACTCTTTACGGGTTACGGTCTATGTTTTGGTTGACAAGTATTCGGAGGGCAACATTTAGAAGGGCGGACGTTCGGCGGACAAAATGTCGGGGAGGACCAAAGGTCGGTGGTATTTTTAAAAAGTCAATCATCAAACAGACAATTTTTCAATTTTTTAAACTTTTATTAACGTTAATCAGAAACCCTAACACATGATTTTAATTATATGTTCTGCTTTATTTAGCTGTAAAATACCTTGCTGTATCTTATTGGAACAGGTGGAATTATAAAATCGCATTTACAAAACACACAATGAAAATGGAATAATCGTTAGATTATTCCATTTTCTGTCATCTTCACTCATCTGTCTTACCTTTAATTTGGCCAAGTTGGCATTTCGAGTTGAAGATATGGCTGTTATCTTGCCCATGTTATGCAAAGATAATAAATTTAATACAAATCGGCCATCTCCATTAGGTTTCAGCTTGTGGATTATGGATTCATAAAGCATCAGAAGATTACAAACATGTTTCAGGTTTAACCACGGTAAAATAAAAAATGTTTACATTCGTCTTGAATGTTGAAATTAATTTCGAATTTGTTCTCTTCATCGCCAATTTTTCTGTTTTCACCAGCAAATGTCATCCAAAATGTCACCTTCAATAAACTGTGTTAGAGTCCTAGGCAAATTGGACACACGTATGTTAACCTCGAAAATATTTTAGTTTACCGGCCTATTTTGCTTTAGAATACTTTGCAATATTCTTAAGGTTAGTCAAGGTAAACACAGGTGATACCCCAGAGCCAACACCCAATAGTTGTTGGCTCATCTACAATTTCACCATACAGTTCACCAAATTACTTTTGTTTTTCAATGCCGACATTAATGATAAAGCCCAAACGTCTAACCTGGTGAACATAATATTTTCTTTCAGCTCTTATATAGAATTAAATCGTAAAATCTTGTCCAATAAACATTTTTGGTGGGTAGAGAAAAGTGAAACTTTTATTGCATAATAATAATATTTGCTTTCAATATATACACAAAAAGAAACTTGCTTAATATGAGATAATTTATTGCATTTACACAAAAAGGTCAGAATTGTTCTTACTGCTAACAAAATTATTATTATTCAAAACTTGAAATTATTTAAATTTACCAAAATCTAAATTTTACTTTGTTTATTTGCTTACGCCAAAAGACAAGTTCTTTTGACCCTTTACACAAATATTTACTCAGCCGTTGCCAATCCAAATTCTTAAGCAATTCTATCCAAAACCAAAGAAAGGCTAAAACAAGCCCAGAAATTAAAACAGAGAAAATAACAATTATATTCCCATCCAAGGGAACGCTAGACTCCATCTCATTCTCTACAAGGTCACTTTCCCCTAAATATACATCGTCTTGATTTGCCCCATCTTTTGTTAAACTCATCTGTACCCAACTAGAAGCAGTTTGCTCGTAAAATTCTAAAAGTTTTTCTAAAATGCCAGACTCTTTTAGCGATTTCCAACGAAAAACAAATTTCGTAGGGATATTTCCTTTGATATAAAATTTATACCCTTTTTCCAACGCAATTCTTTTATCAATACTTCCTCCCTTTTTTGAAAGAATTTTTGCAAAACCCTTGGCTTTCACCGAGGGGAGGACTATTCCAGTTCTGTTACAAACGTGAAGTCTCCTCACCAACCATTTTTCCTCCTCTTTAAAGAATACATCTCGTATTAATTTCTTAGAATTAATTCGAGATTTTCCATTTGATTTTATTCCCAAATTTGGATTTTGTTCTTTAACTTTGGATGCCACCAAAGGTAATAAATTTTCAGGTTGAAGTTGACTTTTCTCTTTTAAACTTATTTCAAACCAATCTAATTCTTCCTTTGGTTGATAAACACTTGAAAAAACAGACCTGATTGCAATTGCTTCGTATTTATTTAGAAATCTGTTGTTTTTAGCGTGGTAAACATGCTCGTGAAATTCATTTTTGAAAAGAAAGGTGCCCTTCCACTCGTTCATGATTGGAAAGCCGTCAATCTCTATAGGAAATCTGAAATGATTGGAACCGCAGTATATTGTGATTGAATCTTTAATCATTTCCTCTAAATTTGTATATTTTTGTGGTACTGTTGGAGTTACCATTTTGTAAACGTTTGTATTTTTATACCCATTGCTTAAAATTATACCCATCAGCATAAATAATCCAATCATTAGTCGATTTTTAAATGATTTAAAAGCTGAACTAGGAAAGGGGTCGCCCTGTTCTAGAATTAATTTGACTGTGGATACAATTCGCCTGCTAAAATCTATTATTTGCATGTTCACAACACCCCAGGCACCTGCCACTGAAACAATGCTACAAGCTAAAACTCCCCAAACGTAGATATCGTAAACGGTGACAAGCTCCGCGAATAAAAAACTCTTTTCTTCTTTGTATCCGCAAATAACCAATTGGTACCCACTAAGAAGGTCTGGTATGTAAATGATTGCGTCTTTAGAGTTTTTAAATTCATATTGAAAATTAAAATCAGGTAGCATCCGTTTATTAATAAAATCAACAACAGTTTCAGAACCCCATTTATAAACTTTGGATCGATACTCAGACCAGGAACGTAAATATGTTTGGTTTTTTAACAAAACAGATAATAAATATTCAACTAAGCCGTTGCCAAGATCAGCGTGGCTTTTGTGATTATTCTCAATTGATTTTACTAACCATTGGTGGACCCAATCAAGGCTGTATGATTTTGAAAAATCGTTAAAACCTGAAATTTTATTTGGCAACTCATTCAACGACTTAATTTTTCCTAAATTCGTCAATATTTCAGAGGTGACGAGCTGCGGCGAAAGCTTTTTTACTTTTAAAGTTTCAGTTGAAGAGCAATCAAAATTAAGGTCAATGGCCAGAAATTCAAATGTTATTTTACAACTTTCATCAACCGTAATTAAAGCAAAGATGGTGTTAATTAATGAATTTAAGCTATTCTCGTTTGAAATTATCAAAGCGTGTTGGATCCATTTGAAAATTAGTCTTTTGTTGTTTTCTTCCCATTTGAATTCGTTTTTATGAATAACCAATGCTCGTAACGCTGGCGTCAATGGAAAATCTATAATTTTCGTGATGTTCGGAAAGTGTTCGTATCTCCACTCTAGTAGATGCTCTAAATTTACATGGTACCGCGTTTTATAAAACAATCCAGAGTCTGGTAGTAGATCTATTGTTATCCTACATTGATAGGGTTTTGAGTGAGAAGTTATTGCAAAAAAGTTTAAAATTCCACAGGAAAGCAAACTTTTGTTAGATTTTCCCAATTTTTCTTCTTCATCATTGCCTTTCAGGCACCCTGAGAAATCAGTTTTGAGTTTTGAATTTATTTTGGAAAATAATATAAAAGGTAGTTTTAACTCGACAATGTCTAAATCTTGAAAAACTTTCAAAATGATAAAACAGTTATTTTCTTTTAAAGAATTCAATCCTGATAATATAATCCGATCTGGGATAATTTGTTTAGTAAAATTTGTATGCAAGTTTTTAAAGGTTGCTAGATTTACCTCTCCAGTTAAACTCCAAAATAATAAAACGACAGAGATTGTTACAAGCTTGTAAAACGCCCATGAAGCCATTTTTCAACAAAGTTTAGTGTTAAAATTTGGAGTTGTTGGGGAAAGTACAACGTTATTTTTTTTGACAAACCTTCGAGATATGATGAAACTTTGATGATAATTTAAATTCACGAACGTTTTTACACTTTTGAATTACACCGCCTTAAAATAAAAGTGTTTGCATTCAACTTCAGCACAAAAATTAATTTTAATTCATTCACTTCGGTTAGTGTTTAACAAAGGTTCTGCTCTGTTTGGTTGTAAAATTTTTTGATATTTTTCATTTAGAACAGTTCGCATTCACGCTAAGACAATTAAAACGATTTGGATTAAAAACTCACATTCCGTACTGTAATTTGGCAATGCTAGAATTTTGAGTTTAAAATTTGATGGTATCCCTTCCCATGTTTAACAAATGAAATAAATTTAATACAGAAGAGTTCGAAATGAATTTACACAAGCAAATAAAATTGTTAATTTGCTTTGCTTGTCAAAACCTTTTAACCTATCGCAATGGTCATATGCAAAAGAGTTTTCTATCAAACTGGTCAAAATGGATAGGGGCCATTTCCATGAAATTTGAGCTTTATGTAGTTAAAACACACTGGTAGATTACAATAATGAATTTCTTTTCAAGATTAACAAAAAATGGTAAAATAAAAATTGCTGGCATTCGTAATTATCATCAAAATTAATTTTAAAGTTTGCTTCTATAGCAGTTTTTGTTTTTACACAGTAAATGTCATTAGAAAATGTTAAAAGATTCCAAAAGATAATTCCCTGTCCCTAAGCTATGAAGATCTTACATTTGCCTCACGATAGCCGCCGTGAAAGAGAAATATGAAACCATTGAAGGGATCTTGAATAACATAAGATTAAAAGTTTTCACCCTGTAAGCCTCCAGCCAAAAGTTCACGTTCTGTAGAATAAAAAGCATAGAAAAATATGTACACGTGTGTTTGACTTGAAGATGTAAAATCCGCTTGTTCAAGTATTCATGTAATAAAAAGTATTTATCTTAGTCTCGAATTTAAAAATTAATTTTCAATTTGTTTTCTTCAGTTTGTATTTAAGTTATCAAAATACTGAGATAACTACAATACTACATCAACTGAACTATGAACGACCTATTTCCACCTGGTTAATTCACAAATTTAAATGTCAAGACAAACCCTGTCAAGCACTTTGAATGACTACACAAGCGTTTTATAAACTGACAAAGCCTTAAGCCCGTGCAAAGATATCACCTTTAGCTAATGTCAAGAAACAACTTACGTGTGTTAACCTTGAAAATATTTTATCTGTCTATTAATTTGCAAACGATTCTTTAGTTTACACTTTCTTTGATACGAATAATTACAGTGTGAGCTCTGGAATAATACAAAATATTGCAAATTTTCACGGTAAATAATATTCCGCCTGATAAAATAATTTTTTAGAAAACGAAAAAATGTTCTCGCATATATTCTACGCCTTATTTGTCAACTCAATTTTGTTATCCACTTTTGCCCCAGTAAAAGCAGCTAGATTAAAGACAATCAAAACTCCCGTCAGCAATTTCTCTACATTTAATATTACTCCGTATGGATTGGATTTGACAATAATTAACTCATTGCAATCCGATTATTGTCTTGTATTTCTCAATAATTTTAAAAACTTTGATATTATCGGCGTGACCTTGCCTGTTGTTACAACGTATCGCGCAGCTTCGACCTCACGCTCCGGTTTCAAAGAGTGCTTGTATAAAACCCATCGCCTTGAAATGTTAGGAAAATCGAATAAAAGCTTGATATCCTGTGGAATTTTAAACTTCTTTGCTTTCACTTCCCATTCAAAGCCGCTGAATTGCCGGGTCACTCTGGATCTTTTCCCAGCTGAGCATATATCCCTACCAGATGATATTTCTTTTTCTGAGCACTTATTGGACTGGAGGTACGAAAAATTTCCAAATTCAACGATGATTTTAGATTTTAATATTGTACCTATTCTACGGGTTATGGTTACTAATCCTAACCAAAACCTTATCATTTCGTGGATAAAACAAGTTTCATATATTTTGTTTAACAATAAAATCAATCTACTTGGAAACATCGTTTTTGCTATAATTACGACGGATAATGAACAAACGAAAATAACTCCAAATCGTATAGAATTGTTTGTACCAGATTTATGCTACATAAACTGTTCATCAAGTATCACAGCAAAACCGCGTATTGTTAACCAACTCAACTACACTCAAATAATGGAACGACTACCGGAAAACATCGGTCCTCCTTTACTCATTTCAATCCACAATGATCCTATAGAAGAACAAGAAATTTCGGATGATTTTCTGTTGTTTGAGGCGTTGAATAAATGCGAAATAATTGATTGGATTAAAATGTGGTTTAACGGAAGACAGAGGAAAGCAGAATCCGACGTAAAGCTCGATTTGATTCGCTATTTAATTTTAATGACTCTTGGAAATCAAAGTTATTACGTAAGATTAAAACATGGAGTGCAAGCTAGTAACACAATTTGCAGAGGCGGTCACCTTCTCAAAAGCCAAGTTAAATATGAAAAGATTTACGTGATGGATTACATGTTTCCAAAGTATGAAGTACAAGACATACTAAGAGACTTATCACAATCCATGGTTTATGTGCCAGATCTTTACAGTGGATATCAACTAGTGATTTGTGGATACAGGGAAGGGAAGAAATATTTATTTGCTGAGCTTATCAACGTCTATGACAAGTATGTTTGGGGTTGTTTGAGCTGCAGCATATTCCTGCTTTTATTTGCTTGGAAAATAATAAGCACACAAAACCGAAACACGTGCAAAATCATATCAATAATAAAAGTGTTTCTTGAGCAAGGCGATCCTTTCCCCAATGCAGTTTTTGACACATTTAAGAATCGAATAATGCTTGGATTGTTCATGCTAATGGGAATCATTTTAAGTAACGGGTATAAAAACACAAATGTTTACAAAATGGTTACCGCAACAATTCCACAGAAATATGCGAACTTTGAGGAAATGATTGAAGATAAACTAACAATATACTGCGGGACATATTCTCTAAAATTTCAATTTAACTCACTAGGGCAGGTCCAGCTAAGGTACACTGCTTCTGAAATGAGTTACA
>JAANSO010000999.1:0-20585 GCA_036507315.1 Lepidocyrtus fimetarius | reverse complement strand
AGCAGTTTTTTCTTCTGGTGTTTTAAAATAATATGTAGTTAATTACATAAATAACACGATAATTATTATTATTTTAGTTTAAGTAGGATAAGCGCATAATGTCATCTAGTTATTGTCAAGCCTGCAATACATTATTAGATGCAGATGAATAAATTGAAAATGAGTGCTGAAAATTGTTGTTTGAAAATAATTTCTATACTAAAATTATTTTATAGAATGCAGCATATGGATTTTAATCTCATTTCAGTTTTAGCATTTCTACGAACATCTCATGTCAGAATAATTAGTTACCACTTAAAGGAAATGGATGAGATATGCAGTGGATGGGGAAAATACGTTAGAAAACAGTAAACATGTCATTTGATTGTGTGTAGTGTCGTCACAATCATCATCGCAATCATAAAAGGTGAACTTGAGCTCCATCAACGTGAATGGAATATACATTTTCTCTAACTTTCTCCAACTTTTTCCCAGCTTCAAGGAAATCTATTTAGTTTCGGTCATTTCAGAACTGAACTAGACATTCCCCTTCTGGGTTTAGGATTGCAAGCTCAAGAGCAAATGTCATTACGAGAAGGAAATAGAAAAGGGAAAAAGAGGAAATGGGTGTGAACAAGTTGTTGACTCTGTTTTTTTCGCTACAAATTTCTTCCAGATTAATGTAATGAAATGTAATAATCATCACCATGATGATGGGCGAGAGGGAAACTCTTGGAGTGAGATATCTCTTGGAGCTGGAGAATAGACACTGGATGTCGATTAGTTGACAAGGCATTGGGAAAATATCTTTTCATTGGACTAGTGACTTTTGTGTTCCTGACTAAAATATGGGATCCTTTCAGAAAACAACAAAGGTGTAGCTCAAGTACAGAATGCTTTAGAATTTCATAAGTATTGTGCTTGGGCATTGACAAACTATGATCTGGAAGCATCTTTAAAATAATAGCTCGGGAAAAGTATTCTCTTTCTGATATTTTTGGAAAGGCCATAATTCACACAACTATTAAACTATAAATCTAAGGGTACCTCTATTAACTTAATTTTACCACATTTCAAACGCATATATTAGCCTTTGAGGCATTTTACTTGCTTTTTCATTGTTCAGTTATGATCTTATGGAAAAATATTGTAAGCACAGTGCGCTTAGCTGTTGTAGAGCGGAGAGTGGAGATTTTGCCTTTGTTTTCGTTTCCAAGCAAGCGCAACGTTCGCAAAAAAGACCATCTCTTGCAAGCGCGTGGATTTCTGGCAAAGGAACAAGTGAAACATCGCAATTCTCTGTCGCTCCTTTCCTTCTCTAATGTCCCCCTACGCTTTGCCAGAATGTTTCATGGAATCCAAATCAGTCCTCTAGTTTGAGCACAGAAAGCTTTGAGAAGTTTAGCAGAGCGGATCTACTAACTGGGTTTGGTCTGATATTCTAACGCAAAGCTGAATTGCAATAATAATAGCTACTAATAAAAACGAACCTTGTTTAAAAAGCACAATTCTCCAGGTTTTGGGTGAGGAATTTCATCTCACCTTTGCCGTTTAAGAAACTACATAATTTTTCAAAGTCAAGTTGAGTTTCCAAGCAGTTGTCAATAGTAACCCTTTTGTGGGATTGAGTGTTTGTGTTCACCCTGTGAGGATCTGACTGTGGAAAACTATCGCTGACTAATTCCTTTTGACCTTATTCCACTGCAAACGTTTTGTCACTGTCTTTGTATGTCAATCGAGGGAAATCTTCAGGGATACGTGACACTCCAGCTAACTCTATAACGTAATTAAGCCATGTATTAAAGTTTAAAATCTGGCAAGTGTGTGCAGAAGTGAAATAGATGTACACGGCTTTATCTGTGAATTTCACAGGGTATTAGTGATTTTCTTCAGAAAAACAGGGGCTCATTGTGCTCTAATAATGACGAAGACAAATGGCTCGTAGAACAATGCAAAGTTATACTGAATGGAGATTTATTGTGAAAACTGATCTTATATATTCTCATCAGCAATGTGACTTTTAGAAATGACAAGGAGTGAAAAATACTAATGCTGTCAACATTATCTTCGTTATAAGCTTCACCAACCTTGCTTCCCTTCCGGGGATACGTACAGGTAGAAAAGTAACATTTTTGGGGCAATCTGAAACTCATGTTTTAACATTCTTTTTATGTAAACCTGGAACACATTCCGTCACAATTTTCATCAGTGTTTTGTATTGTGTTAGATTTGTTTTTGTTTTCCCTAACAGTAAGAATACTAAACATTTAAACATTTAAGCCAAAAATTCGATAATAAAGCATTCACTATATTGACTACCTGAATGAAAAGTTTCTAGTTTGACAAAAACAAAAAAGGAGATAAACTTTAGATCTTGTAAGCACTTTCAACTCAACACCTTTTAACATTGCTTTGTGGATTCTCCCTCTTCTCTCAAGCAGCAGAAAATATTCCATGTCGCCCTTACTTTTACACACAAAGGTGTAAAAACTCAGTTTTTTCTCTGTCACTTTCTCGATTTTTATTCCCATGGTGAGCTCTCTTTGCAATACAGATACAACTTTTGTTTCTTCTCTTTAGCTCATCAACTATTTGAGTGATGAAGATGCCAGTGGAATGAGAGTTTTCCCTAACCCAAATCTAGAGGATTTAATGTGTCTCTGAAAAAGCAATAATATAGCTACATTTACTTACTGGAAAACATGAACTTTGCCAAATGATTTCCTGAATCAAATACCAAGTTCATTGCTTAGGGAGTATACGTACTGTAAATTCTCTGGTATTCCCTTCACCTATACCTTCTGTTTTTCTTGCGGATTACAAATCAGAAATATCTTTTGGATTTCCCTATGTGATTTTTGATTTCACTCTTTACACACTTGTTCATTCTAAATAAAACATTTCTCAGTATTGAACATTAGAGAAAAGTAGCAACTTTGTAGGGAAAAGTTGCTTCTTCCATCAATCCACCGTCACTATACAGGCAATACGATACTTCTACTTTGGATAAACGATTGAAATTGGTAAGTCTTTTCTAGAATAGTCTTTTATTTTTTAGATTTAAACCTCACGTAAGTAAGGCTTCTCTTTCTTCATTTTCTGCAAAGAAATTTCATTATAATTTAGATGTGGAGTTTGTAAAAATAGCATACTGGAAGGGGAAAGTCGGGGGATGAAGGTAGAGTCTGGAGAAGAAAGCACAGCCAAACTGCTAGGTCCTATTACTGCTGTCATTCAATGAAAAACCAATTTTCTCCTGGAGCAACGTCTTATTTGTCACTGAACACTTGCTCAACCTTTAAGCCTCGCACACACGTTGTTTTTGCATCCTTTTCAAAGATAGAAAGACAAGGGAAAAGATAATATGGGAAAATACGAAAAGTAGTATGTCTCATTCTTTTGTTATTGTTAAGAAAAGTTCACTTGATTCCACGACTTTCCATATTTTTCCTCTCATCATCCGACGGAGCAAGAAAATAAAAAATGACATACGGATGAAACAGATTACTAACATATGTGTATGCATAATATCCGCTTCAATGAAGCTTTCTTCCTGTGTCCGTATTTATTAGACGGAGGGAAATACGATGAAAGCAAAGAGCTGAATAGACGGACAGCAAATCGTTGCTTAAAAAGTTTTTTTTTTGTAAAACAATAAAAAAGTCAACTCACGTTTAACTCTATCCGAGTTTTCATTTTTCTTTAAAACAATCTACAAGCAACATGAAAATATGACGCTTCCATCTCTCCAGATCTTAATACCAGCAGTGAGAAATCCGTATTTTGCAGGGAAATAGTTTAGAAATAGGATTAAAAATAAAACAAAGTATGCATTTAAAACTGCGTACATATCGCTTTTTTAAACAGCTTTTGCTTATTGCTTTTAAAAAATGCTGCAAATGTTCAAGCATTGTTTAATAGAAATCAGAGATTGTCAGCTCAATTTTATGTGCAATTACTTTCCAATTCCTTGAGTTTAATATTTATGAATTGCCGCATCTCCACTTGTGACATTTTTCTAACCTTTCCCCGTCTTTCTTTTACTCAACAATACCAAAGTTTGCTTGGTATTGGCGTTTATTTTATGAAGAAGATTAGTTATTTTTTCAAAAAAGCCAAAAACTTTTTGATGAAAATTTGTAGAGATTTTTAAACCAAAATTCTTGGGGGTAAAAACAAGAAAAATGCTAACGTGCGGACTTGATCGTTTGTACATGAAAGTTTCTAATGTGATAATATTAATTACGAGTTTACAAGTTAAAAATGTTTGGAAAGTATTAAACAATGCACACGAGCTTGAACTATTTTGCAATATTCCGAGTTTAATACATTTTCCCACTAATTAATAAGCCAATCGTGTGCAACAGAGCACGAGGTTAATTTATGTACATGAGCTTCTATGTAGTACATGTGTATACTTTCATAATATTAAAGTCGATTGGCTAGTCGGAATTGTCAGACTAAATGGAGGAGTAAATTATATCTTACATTTTCTAGTGCTCAGTGTCAATGGCATTTTTGATATGGTTAATTAAGAGTTTCCATCATTGTTATTTTATATACACGTATATAAACCATGTAGGTTTCATATTCATGAAATTGCTGTTTATTAGATAATAACATGAAGACTTTATTAATTTACATTATGCAGAATTTACTGCCAATCTGAAATGGGACAAGTCGCTTGCATATTCATGACACTGGATTCTACTTTCGTAATATTAAAGTTATTACACAACCGTTTGTTCTCCCAAGAGTCACTAAACCATCATTTTAAACCCCATTTTGCAATTTCGGAATAATAAACACTGACTCGTTTACGCAAGAGTTGGTTGTTGACTTGTTCTATTGAGTATTTTCCGTTTCTACATAATTAACAAGAATTTATTGTTACTTCCCTTATTAGAACCACAATGTAATATGCAATGACAAAGTAAAAGTAAATGTTCAAGTTTGCACGTAGTATGGAAAATATTCTGTAGAAAGAACTGCTAAAATTCAAGAGGTTACTTTTTATTTAACATGCTGATAAGACCCATTCAAACTGGTATTAAATATAAAAAATCTAACCACAGTTTTTTTTTAATTTTTCATATTTACTGTATCGATCTTTGAGTAACAAACATGGACAACGCCTTTTGCTTTAAATTATTTAAGGGCATGGTTAGGGAATTGACATTTGCAAGCGCCAACACTTTTACTCAGTATCAGTATCGTAGGCGAGAGTATGATGATGATATAGTGGGTGATAATAATAATGATAATTATAGAATAGGCACTTTCATTTAGTTGCTTCCTAAGAAACTTCCTCATCGTAATATTATACAACGTTATTAAAGCTTCAGGGAGTAATAAAGCTAGCAAAAGTGTTGTTGCAATAGCTTCAACTCACAGTATCTATTTATAGTAATGATTGTCCTTCTTTAGCTGTGCTCAAAATTTCTGGATATAATTAGTTTTTACATCGTTTTTGACTGACATTAAACATGGAAATTCGGAAATCTTTGGTTCCCTTGGATTCATGCCTTTATATCTTTGTAATTCGAGTCATAAGATGAATCGAAAAGTTATTTTTCATTGTTTATCCCAAGTTCCCCCGCATATGTGCAAATTTCGTAAAGAAAAAGCAAATTTTAGTCACAATAGCAATATATCATTATTGGCTTGAAAACTCTTGTTCTAGTCATATTAACAAACATTTCCAACATCACCACATCTTTTACTACCATTACTACTACCGGTTACTACCATCAGTAAACATTTACAACATAAAATTACTCTCACAATTTTCATCTTCTGGAAGAGTTACTCTGTGGTGGTGGCTGCGTGTGCTTGATTTTCCTTCTCCATGTCTGCTAAATTTACTTGCATGGCTACACTGCTTTATTATTAAGGAAGGTTAGAGGAGTGAAGAAGACGAAGAGAAAACATGATTTCTTCCTCTGTAAAAGTAATGAGACACACCAACTAAATTTTCCATGGTTGGCGGCCATATAATACAACGCCAGATGACTTGCTTTTGTTTCTTCTTCGTGGTGAAAGTGGTCCTCCTCTTTTGGTTTGGGTTATTAGCAGAGATTCTTTCATCTCATCCACTACTTTACATACTTTATACTCAACTGACTCCATTTGGTGACTTATGATACCGTGACACATCACTTCTTGCAAGACTTTCTCTACCGACACAACATTCATATAAATGATTCACACATTGGTAGAGCAGCGAGTAAACCCTACCACGAACAGACCATATTACAGATCATTGTAGCTACTTCCTCGTTTCTTCAATAATAGCACAAAAAATTAACGTATTAATATTAAATAACAATATTTGACTCTGTCGAATTCAAAGTATTTCATTTCTACTCTTGAATTTACTCATTTTTTAAAAGTGAGAAATGTGGTATACATTTCAAATTGCCCCTGTTTTCAAATATGTGGGCAAGTAAAAGTTTAAATAAATAGTGATGTACCTAAGCTTTAGACAATAATAGAAGCATTTAGTAACTCGGGGCAAAGTTCATTTAAATTTCAGAGGTCACCAATGTTTAATTGAATAGGCTTGCTGCTAATGTCATTGCCGAAAGGCGAACACGATAATAATGCAGGTAAAAGAAATGAACTTGAGTTTCTATTGGGATCCCCTTTGTTCTTCACTCAGCTCTCCTGTCATAGATTGGCAATAGTAAAATAACAATGAAAGTTTTGATGTGTTGGGGTAAATACCGCAACGAGGAAAACGCTGCTGTCTGACGGTTTAAGTGTTTTTGTGGCAAGGAGGAAGACGGAGGAAAGTTTTTTTTCTCTCTCACCTTCAAGTGTACCTCTAATTGAGAGGTTCTTTTATGCTCTCATGAAGAATAGAGTTCGAAAGATGTATCACGATGATTATTGTTTTTATAAGAAAATAAGTTGCCGAAGAAGACTTAATTTTATTAAGTTTCAAAAAGATTCTTTTCTTTACAAAGACCCTTGAGGGGAAAAAGGCTGTAAAAAGAGCTGCATAATACCTATACTTTCTATTACAAATCTACATATTCAGGTTCCTAAAAAGAAAGAAGAACACGTTGTAGTGAATAAGAAGGGATAATGGTGTGAGTTTGCGGTTTCACTATTGAAAAACTTTAAGTATCTGTATTGTCCAACTAGCACAATTCACCTTTTCTTCCTACGTTGTACGTGGGAAAGTTTTAAAGGGGGTAAAATTGTTAGCACTTTGAACCTTTTTCCCCTGCTTAAATCCAGTCATGTAGAATGTATTCACAATATCATTTGTTTTTAATGAGTCTCCACAATATTTACTTATTCATGGAAAGGAAACAATATGAAAAAGTTTTGAGTAAATGAGTGAATGAGAGGATGATTCTACAAAGGGCTCTACTCAACTATTGTTTACTTAAATGTGCGTTCTTTTGTCAAACACTTTTTCCACTAACAAAACAACACCACCGCCATCATCACTCCATCCCGCGCCAGCTCCAGCCTGATTTTCCTGCAATAAGAAGAGATGGAAGGAGGAAGAAAGTGAAAAGGGAGATATAATAAAGTGCTTTGGTTTTGCTAGCTCAATGGGGAAAGTTGCAGGAGCTGGACAAGTTAATTACTGGAGAAGAGATGGGTAGAAAGAGTTCTGAGAAAAATAATAATTGTTAGACTGTATATACAAGGGCCTTTTTTCAAATTTCCCTTTTGAAACATCGCCGTTTCCTTTCATGTGGGAATAGATTGGAGAAGGTTCATAAATAGATTTACCTTTTATAATGACTTGAAATACCTAGCAAAAATAAAGAATTCATTTACTCCTGCTTCAAACTTTCTCTTTTTCTGTCTTTCATCAACTGAAGCTGAAAGGTGAGTCCTTCCAATTTGGAAGTTTTCATCAACTCACTTTCTCACTGCTTTCCTCATCAACATGAATACCGCATATATAAGCCCGCACATTTTGGAAGAGCCTTTCTCTTGTAAAAATATACAGAGAACTATTTTCGTCAATTTTTTCTCGCTTTCCCAGCATGTCGCAAAGAGAAAGTGAGTATTCAACATTTGCATTTTATTAAACACAGAGAAAAAGCTAATGTTACCCAGGAACTTGATGTTTTATCGGATTTCAAAGAGTTCAAATGAATTTTAAGTGGGGGATGAAGGTTCGAGGTTGACGAGCTTGATGAATTCTCTTTTATCAACTCTTTTGCAACATTCTCAACCAACAACTATAAAAATAATACCTTTTTCGAAAACTTTTCTGCACGCGATGAAAACCCACCCCCTTTAAAAGTAGTGAAAAGTGAAGTAATTAACGATTGTAAATTTAGTCATACAAATTCAGGATACAAATTGTATGTGGGGAAGAAAGGAGAATTACATTTTAATAGTAGCCATTGATTGATATGACGCTACCTGGTTTTACGATGATTATGTGGATGGTGCATTACGGCAATTTAGTAACCCTTTTATGGCTCCATCCATTCAACCATATGGTTTTATTGTTTTATCCTTTTCCACGATAAGTTTTTAAAACAGCTGAGTTACTCGTTATTAAAGTTTACTATTAGCGCAATAAAAACCATGTTTAAAAATTTAAGCTAAAGCCTATTCGATAAAAAGACAAGTTTTCTCAGTTCATGCTTGGTTGAAAATAGATAAGCCAAACGAACAATCTACTCGTTTCCCTCAATAATCATTCCTTTTCAACATAAATGATTAAAGTTTTGAAAAAATACTAAAAGTTCACAGTGCCAAGGGAAAGATGCGTGTGATATTGTAAAAATTATGTTCTTTTTACACAGGAGATAATGAAGAAGGAAAATAAACTTTGCTTCGGTGTTATTTTCTTTTAAAAATCAAATCATTCACCTCAGCGATTTATTTTTGAATAGGTCCAGTGTGCTTTTGTACCTGGAAAGGGGTTTCTTGAGCATTGATTGTGAATCCAGTTAAGATGGGCACACGTTCTATACGTACTAAAGTAAAACATACATTTCTTAACAAAAAAATCTTTTCTTGGGGAAATATTGTCCCCGCCTACTTTTCTCGTCTATTGCAAATACTTTTTTGTGTTCATGTTGGTAGGCTTGACTAACGTGAAAAGAAATTGAAATTGGATGAGAATTGCAAAAGTAAATTCAAAAGCTTGAATTAGTGAATTTGAGTTAGCAATTCTCTTCATTTTTACTGAAAGGATTTGGCAATCAGATATAGCCAAAAATGGAGTATTCAAGGATAATACGAAATTGGGTATAATTCACAAAGAAAGATTTTTTCCTATTCTTTCAAATGCTCAATAAGCTTGTATAACAAAAAGGGATAACTAAAAAATGAATGAGACAAAATGCAAAGAAGGGAAAAAGTCTGATGATGGTGGTAATGATGAAAAAGCAGAAGAGATAGAAATGGCTTCCTTTTTTATTTTGGATGATCACATACATTTTATTAAAGAATTGAAGGAAAACATCTGACTAGTTCTTTTTCGCTTTTTCCTTACTTTCCTTTCTCCGCGTGGTGATCAGAGTTCAACAATCCGCTGTAGTTTCGAACTATGCATTCAGCTCAGTAATAATTCAAAAGAAATCCGCAAACTAACTTGTACAGCTAATACAGTTCGACATCATCATCGTGATAAAACTACCAAACCAACTACCTATATAGTTAAAGAAGGACTCTTGCAGAAGAAATGTGGAAGGTGACGCCGCCGTTTTTGATTTTTATTCAATTTTCATAAAAAGAAGAGAAAGGAGGATAAAAAAGGAATGAGGAAACGAAAAAAGAGAGCAGACAAGTGGCCGTAGAATAAGATATGTCAATCTCTTTTTCTGAGAAAAATCTACAAAATTCAGGAAAAGCGACAGAGTTTGAAAAGGAAAGTGAGCAATGCTATTCAGCATAATGTAGTTTCCGAAAAAAGGAATAATCTAGTGAGGTGGTGGTGGCGGTGCAAGTTCCTGGCTAATACTTAAGTAGGTAAAGCGTTGTTACCGTTTGTTGTAGGAAACTGTAGTAATGCAATGTATTTCTTAGCAATTCAGGTTCAACCAATTTTTACCGAGTTTTTTTATTGGGTTCACTCACTACAAATAAAAACATGCATTCTTTTACATGATTGCATGGAGTTTTCACAAGCAGCCATGTTGCACATACCGACATACTTGCTTTCCTCAAACTTACATGTAGTCAAATTTATTCGGAAATTTTATGCTGCTTTTTAAAATTCTAACGTGAATTCTATGAATACGAACATAATTTTAACAAGAATGTAATAAAGTTGGAATTGCTTTTACAATTTTGTGAAAAATATGTAACTCAATCTGAAGTGTCGTTGCTGGTGTTGTTTGTTGTTGCCCACACTTTTGATATTTAACAAGAAAAGTGGAATTGTTTCTATAGAAAAGAAGGTCAGTATTTGAAATCGAGACGGTTTATTCAGCTCTTTTAGTAAACACTTTTGTGAACGAGTTTCTTGTTGAGAAGCTGTAAGTGTATGTACCTAGTTTAAAAAGTAGCAGATTTTATTTTTCCATCTTCGATATCATCATCTCGTTCCTTCCACGCTTTTTTTGGCTTATTATGAAAAAAGGATTCCAGCTAATCTGTTGTAAACATCCTTTACAAATATTTGATTTTACTGATTGCTTGCCTACCAGATTGGAATTTTGACACAGTCTGACGGAATGACCATGAGCACAAATGTGCAAAAAAAATCTTCAAAAGAGCAACAAACAACGCGCGTTGTCCCTCCTAAGATTCTGCCTGAATTTGCATGCCAGACAACGGAAATCAGGTATAACACCAACCGCGGTTTGGATTTGCAAGTCAATCCCCAAAACGCTTTAAAACAAGTAAAAGCCGTATCAGTTCGAGAGTAGATGGAAAAACTACAATTTCTGGGCCCATCTATCGATGTCTACGCGTTGAAATGTTGATTGTTTTTAATATAAACACATTTTTCATGACCACCGTCTTCTACCCTTCGTCTTGTGTTTGCTTATCTATCGATTACCAAATACAGCGTTGGGGTAAAGTGCGGTGTGTGCACGAGATCGTGTAATATCTGTCGTGTTAACAGAAATAGTAACAATTTCCTTATTGTATACCATTTGTTTGCAAACATTTTTGTCCAAGTGTTACTTTCTAAACACGACGCTTGTAAATGGCACATTACAACTAAGGCGGCTATTTTTTGCACAACCATTTTTCATTCAGTGGAAATGTTTCCATGTAAATATCACGCCTCTATTTTGTTTGGCGAATCAAGCATTGTTAATTACCGTCTTACTTTTACTACCACAAGTTGGTATTTATTTTTCTGTAAAATTCTCCATATTATGTTTAATGTATTCCTTACAAAAGTAAATAATGCGCTGTTAAACACATCCTTTCTTGACTCTAGTGTGCATAACTAGAAAACTTAAAAGGCGTAAATTATGCAGGTTTTTTTATTTTCCAACCTCCATGCCGTATTAAAGTCTCCGCTTTAAGAATGATAAATACTGGAATTACATTCGCATTGTAAATTCTTTAGATTTTTCCTTTTAGTTGAAAAAACCTTCAAATGCTAAAATATTATGCAGTAAAAATTTTCATTATTCCTTATTATTAAACAATATAATTCTATGCAGCGGAAAAAACAGCAAAAAAGTAACTGAAATAGATCACGTTGACATTTAATAGTTTTTGATATTTGTTTGTAAAAATACACAAATTTGAATAAAATGTATCCTATTTTAATTGCAGAAAAGTCCAGTGAGAATGCTAGAATTCAAGGCAAAATAAAAACTATTCTAATGTTATCTCATCAATATTATGGGTGCTCAATTTCATTCATAATTTTATTTAGACGCCGCCAGTCGTATTTATAGTTGTCCATTTGTTTACATAAAATTTTGAAATTGCTGCGCCACTTTGTGTCTATTGCCAATTTTCAAATAACGACTGAACAACAACACTATTTTCATGTTTGGCGATAAAATATTTATTTTATTTACTTAATACTTATCCATAAAAATATCTATCGAGTCTCAGAAATTAAAATTTTCACAGTTAAACAAAATTCATTCATTGTTGGAATATAAAACTGCTACTGCTATGCTGCTACTATGTGGTTGGTAACGCTGAAGATTTCAGGGAGTTAAAAAGATTAGTTGCCAACTAATATGAAATGTGAGTCCCGGCTTGGGCATTTACCCTCCAATAGCACAGAGAATACATCGATGATTGCTGTAATGATGGGAATGATGCACATACTGCCTCAACAAATTTCCCATTTGGGAATAAGACACTCTGAAAAAGTTTTTATGCCGCAAATTCAATTCTTTTTGTAAAAATCAGAAACCCAACTGCAAAATATGAGTTTTTTGTGGAAAATGAAAATAGAGGTTTTCATACACTTCGGAAGCTTTATGCATTTCATGTAAACCATAAATTCGTAATATAATAACGGTGCATACGTGAAAAATGATTTAAATTATACATTTTCCTCCACTCCTTTCCTCTTCCTCCCAATCTGAAAAAAACAAGAAACTTTTACATTTTTAGAGGACAAAGGAACAAGGGAAACACGGGGAGAAGTAGACAGAACAGGAAAGTTCATGCAAGTCACAGTATTAATCCGATGAGAAGTTCACTCATCTCCCTCCCTCTTGTTGATTAAAGGAGACCAAGCAATTTGCATAATCATATTTTACACGGGGTTTTAACCGTCTCTTACTATAATATACAGCATTATTCGCTCATGATAATGTTCCTACTCTTTATTATTATGATCCTAACTCAACATCATGTATGCAGTAAAATTGAGAAAGCTAAATAGATTTTGTAGGTGTGCCCACCATCACCGTCGTCACCACCGCCTCCAATTTAGAATTCAATGCTGATGTTTGTCCTTTTTGTCTTCTAATTCTCCGTAATAGTCTCGCATAGTTGCCCAATATGGCCCGTGAAACAGCCTGCTATGATTATGATATTAGTATTATTCACTAATGCATAACACATTTTGACGATAGCACTGCGACTGCGACACTTTTTACATTCCCGGTGTGAGATTGATGTGACACATACGCTTTTCAAGGATTACATAAGAAAAACTGTCATCAGCCTGTAATAGCAGTAGCAAGTAAAGAATTGTAGTACGTGCACGAGAAAGTTGCGTCCTCATTTCATATACACGAACTACACTTATGTTAAACAACTATGTATTTCGCTATTCATTATTAATCATATTGTATAATATATTACCCGGGAGAAAAGAAAGGGGAAATCATACGGAAGAAATGGGAAAATAAAAACAAGTGGCCATTCTGACGCGATACTTCACCTTATCTTGCATACGAAATTATTGCTGATTGGATGAGCTCATATCAACGGTTAAAAGTAGCGAAAAAGGGAATACTTTAAAGTTGTATTGAATAAACCCTCGAGTTAAAACTATTTCTTTATTCTTTCCGCCACACTTTAAAATGTGACAGTTTGAATAATAACAGGATATATTACCCGTGACAGGATTTGACTGCTGTAGTAATATATTCTACAGAACTATATTAAACAAGCAATTTAATAGAGCTAGAAAACTATATGGAAATGAAATGCGTCAGCCAATCTTTTTTATTAAACATGCTTCGTTAGTCAATTTTTATTTTTAATATATTCCATTAACATATCAAGGTTATTATTACAAGCGGAGTACATGAGATACTATAGTTTCCTCATGTATATAGGATAAGGTCTGGACATATACTATTGCTAAAAGATATTAATATTTTATTATGACAATGAAATGTCGTGTCATGTTTATTTAAAAACATTAGGAGTTTCCTCAGGTAATTCATAAAGATTTAAAGCTTCTGATTAAATGTGAGATTTTCCTTGTTTTATACAAAGCCGTGGCTCAAGTACATCCTTGTTTTATGATCCGAAACATAATTAGTATTCTTCTGTTGCCATTTGTCCCATCATATTCTCATTTTTCTTATAATTTGCAATTTCAAGTTTCAATGAATTTGCAAAAGCAAACCAGCCGTTGAAAGATAATTACAAAAGAGTAAAGAAATAGTTCTAATGATGAAGCTGATAGTAAACTGGATACAAGTGTGAATAATTTGATTAAGTGATGTTTTACAAAAGCTATTATATAACTACTTTTGAATGGATTTCATAGACAAGCATTAAATCTCAAATGAGTGTTTCTTTTTGTTTTACAACAACAAACCCCTTAATTTTATGCATTTCATTTCCTTTTACTAAAATGACAAAAAGGTAATATGAAACAGGCTTTTATGCGAGTGTTTATTGTTTTTTACTCACGTCAAAAAACTGACGTTTTGTAAACACTCTCATTACTATGCACGTTTTGAAAGTTTAACATATTTTGAAGCGAGCGGATTAGATTCTCCTACGTCTATTACAATATCAGTTGAAATTGCTACTGGCAAAGTTTTTACATCTGTTCCACCTGCACCTATTTTCACTAAAACACTCATCATTATCTTTATAAATAAGCATACTCATAAAGTAATCCCACCGATATTTTTCAACTTTTTTTCAAAAGTTTCTACTCTGTAAATGCGTCAAAATGAGCCTTAGCAAGTAATGTGAGCTTATTTTTGACAAAAAGAATGTTTTCCTTGTGTGGGCTGTAGAATTCAATGAAGGTGTATCTCTTTTATAAAATATTTTAGCTACTTGTGAGACAAAAAACTGCTCATAATTCAATATTACAAGAGAAAGTGTCATGTTCTTGAGCTTAATATTATAAATAGTAGAAGTCCTTTGTTTGTCATCAAAGTCTTTTCTTTTATTCTTCGTTTTCCTCCCCTGTTTTTCTCCATTAAAAATTCACAAGACTTCATGTTTCAAATACTAAATTGGGAACCATTTGTCAGTTAAATGGCTGTAATTTTATTCTCATATCATTGATAAACTTACCCAACAAAAACACTTTACATCATCGATATATACACAGATTTTTGAACGTTGCATGCACTTTTAGCAAAGACCTAACAGACAAGAAAGATGGATATTTATTTTATATACAACAGTTAATATCAATCACTGAAAAAGTTTTTTCGCACTGACAAACTAGACTGTTGGGCTTGGTGGAAAGATATTTAGATTGTGGACGATAAGCGATACTTTCCCCGGAAGATGTGTGGGTGGTACTGAATCATAAAACGGATGCAAAAGTATTTGCAAATAGCTCCAATTCACAAAACCCTTGTATAAAAATATGTGTGTCTTGGTGTCTGTCAGTGGTGCTGCTGGTGGTGTTGGGCTAGTCGAAAAAAAGGAGAATGTGGTATGAAAGTTTTTGAGTATATTCTATTCAAATATTTCATTTGAAATTCTGTTTCTTTGTATTTTTTGTTGGACCCAAGCCCATTGTAATAAAAGGCTCTACGGGATATAGACATGCTGTGTAAATGAAAGTATGCGTATGAAATGAAGGTGAAGAAGAGCGGAATGAGATATAGTTTATAAAGAGATTCAACTTATATACCATATTTTGCAAAAATAGGCAAAAATCTAAAGCACATCACTTTCCAGGATAATATTTAGACAAGGACTCCACTAGCCTTTCTCAATGTTATACAATATTTTAAATCCTAGTCTAATGCATTCCTTGCCACAAAGTAACAGCAATTTTACGGAAAGAACAATGAGTAAAAGTAAAAATACTAGGTGAAATGTTGGAAGTGTCAGGAGAGGAACAAAAAAAGAAAGAATTCTTTTATTTATACGACTTTTTACTTTTTATTCAGCTTATCAGTTGCTTCCATTGATAATAAATAAAACTAGTTAGTACTAAAATAGGGATGTTATAAGATTATATTTAAACACCTACATGAAATCATTGCAAAAACTGTGTGGTAGCTAAAAAGTCTAAGCAAAAATGTTTAAATACGTAACATAAAACAGATTTTTTTGAATAAATATGGGCAATTCTTTATATCTTTTTTGGAAAGACGAGATCACAATTTGCCATTTTTCTCGTACTGTCGCCATACAGAACGTGTTCAGGGTACAATAAAAACGTACACCCGGGAAAGATAACGAGCAAAGACTGCGGCGTTTTCTCCAGTTTTTAAATAATTGTTATTTAAAATGCATAGAACAGCGGCTTTGGGTAGTTAATGTTGGCGGTCAATAGTTTCACTATTACTCGTTATATTTATACTGATCTGCTAAGCAAAAGGTGTGTCAATTTATTACTATCCATCAAATATTTTAGTATTAGAGCAAAACTATAAAAAGTATTAAAACCAATTTTTGATAGGTTAAAGAGATTCTGAAAACCTTGAGAAAAACTCATTCCAGGCCAGGTCGGAGGTTATATTTTTTATATGACTTGGTTTATTACTTGTAAAGTTGTGGGTGAATCAGCATGAATAAAAATTGGCTTATTGTATTAAGCTCTCAGTATTTTAATGTGAAAAGTAGTTCTAAAAATTTATTGAACAGGAACTCTATTATTAGTATTCTAAAGCAATAATGTTATGCATCGCTGCAATTTATTCTTGTATCGATCATAAATACAAGTTTTGTTGGTAGAGAGACGCCTTCCTGTATCTCAAATTTCGTATTCTTCAAATTTTTTATGTTGGAACTGACCCAAATTTTGACAAAAAAATACGTTTAGGTGAAAGTATATGCAAATGTTTACAGAAATAAAGACTTTTACAGTCTATCAAACCAGTTGAAATTGTTCCCCGCATTGAATGTTCCCTTCTCAGCAGTTTTACCCCGTGCGATAACTTTGTCATCTTTATTGACAGTAATTCAGCACAAACGATTTGTGAAAAGTCAGGCATGTGTTCCGTCCGGGTTTTATTCTTTGCAAAATCGGCAAGGTAAAAAAATGGGGAGAGGGACAGCTGGACTGATTGTGAATGATGGGCGTGTGTATGTTTATCTAACATACCTTGTGCTGAGTTAACTTCGTATCTTTCATGTGGTTTTAATAACTTTCAGTTTCACCGGAAATTCATCATCATCATTACATTCACACAAAGGCTCATACAATTTGTGGATGTAGCCAGGTTTTTAAATTCTTATTTAATGGAATACCTAACAAGTAACCAACCACAGTAATTGTACATTATACAGTTTGATATTGCACTTCTCCACATCGTGCAAAGTTATTTAATTCTAAAATATGTAAATGATAAGGGTGAATTATTTTCTATAGAATTGCATTCTAATTTTGCTTTGTTGTCCAAGTCATTCAAAATTACAATGAAGCCCCCTCATTAGTAATACAAATTGAAATTGACAAGTTTTATCCTGATTAGTAAATTTCTTCAAGAAAAACATATTGACAGTCAAATTAGCGCAGACTTAACCTTGTCATTTCCCAGTTTCTTAAACTTTTTCAACTAACAAGCAAGTTATCATCCTTTAATGGTTCTTTTGACAATTTATCCATACTTAACACCTGAATGAGCACATATTTAAGCTCCAATGTGTATTTATTGACTAATTGTCCGTGTTGTTTGATGTTTAACATCAAAGCTTCTCATTCCAAACAGAAACCTGTGAAAGGAAAATAAATTTCTATTAGCTGACGTAGATAGTAGAAGATAGGAGTTTACTATAATAAACTAAATTGTTATATTGCGTAAATGCATAAAATACAATATAAAATAGGTTTGATCTACACTCAAAACGTGTAAAAATAGCTCAAAAGCTCTTTTTCATTATATTTTGCATCAGGTTATGGAAATGTTATTCCATTTTTCCTCAAAATGGTTTACTATTAAGTAGTCAGTCATCCCGTTTTTGACAGGTTGAGAACGATTTTCTCAATAGATATTTACACAACTACAACGAAGGCGTTTCAACAAACTGCAGTTTAAGCTGAATAACACGTCAAATCATCACTTTCTCATTGAATATTTATGTTGTGTCATGTCAAAAATATTACTTTTTTTGTGTCTAATCTAGACGATTGCTCTTGTCGAATAAAATATACTAACTCAAACCAGAAAATAGTGGAAGGCTAGCATAACAATGACTTTTGAATACAGCTTTCTTAGTTTAAATCTACAATTTCAGTGTTAAATGTTTTACTGCATGCATCAGGAATAATAACAGAGAGGAACTTACTTTGATTGATGAGTTTACAGTAGTAACGATGTATCTTGTTACATATTTAACAACTTTGAATTGTTTTGTACCTGCTTGGGTATCTGCCTTCAATTCATTTCAGCCCCCTAGAAAAAGCAATGAAAACAAAGCTGGAATCAAATATTGAAGTTAACTGTCTTCAAGGATTTTGTAATTGACAGTTCTTGATTCTGAAGATATTTTTTACTATTCAACAATTTCAACACTTGAAAATAGCTCTTGATTTTTGCTGGAAATATAAATTGTTCTATTTCATAGGTATACACCTTATTTAAGGAAAGAAATAGTATTGAAAATTACTTAAATATTAATATTATTAATGCTCAATCAATATTGCTACCGTTATGATACTTTTATAATGAAATGGTGCAGCAGAGCATAAACACGGATAAAGATATTACCTTTTTAAAATTTAGTACCTTTGTATTTGTAATTATATAACGTTCCCCGTTGTATGTGTACTCGTGGGTTGCTACTACGAATATACTATGGCTCTCGAGAGTAGCGAAGCAAGCCAAGCCATCAAATTTTTATTTCCGTTATGATTGCCATGCTAATACTATGCGTGAATTTATATTTATCAACCTTTCAACACATATTCCAGGTAATTTTAAATTGTAATGAAGAAGGATACCGCATAACTATGTAGTTATTCAACGGTTTTGCTTTATTTTGGCTATTGTAAAATTAAATGAACGTGATGACAGTAGTGCATGCAAAAGTAGTCCTTTCTTCCCTCCCTTTCTCATCGCATTTCATCACGACAGTAAATTTACTTTTGCATTTCGTAACAACAGCCTTGTATAAGCCAATTTACTGTGATGAAGAGTAAATACGACCGAAATTAGCTTTAAAATTCCAGTAGTTCTTCTGGAGCGGATGAATATCAAAATAATACATCATTGTCTTTTATAATAAGCCTTGCTGTGAGTGATGATGAATATACACTCTTTGTCGCAGAAAACCTTGGGAGTTTATAGTTCGGTCCCATTTCTCATTTCATTCCACCACTCCTCTGTTAATTCACTACACCCAAAAATCTAACTTTGAAGCTTAACGTATGAAATGAGAGACCATTCCCATAAAATTTTACAACCTTTGTGACTTTTTACATGTATGCATGCAAACACGTACTTTTACAAAACATAAAATGTCACTAATGTACGGATGCAAAAAAGGTGTATTAATTAACAAAAAATCTTCTCATTCCTCTCAAAATATATGAATGACTCTACATTCTGATGACAATCAACTTTGAAACGTCATATAAACCGAGGTGAGAGCAATTTATGCAAAACCCTGTAAAGAGATGAGATTTTCCCTCGTAATTAGTCAAAGATGAGAGGACATTCAATAATAATAAATAATACTGTTAAATCAACTTCATTTTAGTAAATATTTACAGAGCAACGCTGTTTATGCTCACTTCCTAATTCAAGTCTCAATCTAGATCTAACGTAAAACTTTTAATAACAAGCAATTTGAAACAAAGGCGTGGCTATCAAATTAGTAAAAGAATTTTTTATACAGAATTATGAAACAAAGGATACAAGTTTGCCTTGTATTCATTCCCTTGTATAATGTATAGACCAAATAATGGTGTGTATGTGACGAGGAAAATTAAGATGAATGGTATCATAATGTCAAGAAAAGGTGCTTCATAAACAACTTTCTAGCTTTTCCCATCCATTTTCTTATTTCGTTGCTGTAGGTCCATCACAAACATCAGTTTTCCAAAGTGAATCCATGTAGAAGTTTAGGTCAACTTGGAAGTGACATTAAGTAAAATTATGAATGGTTGACTGTCTCCTGGTAAAAATTTATGAGCTTATTTGACTTGACCACAAAAAAGATTTTTATCTCGTGGAAGTTTGTAATAATGTATGAAAACTACCCTTATAAAAAGTACAGCATCATCATAATAGCAACTTTTGAAAAACGGATTAGAAAGCTGAAAGGAAAACCAGCTGGATTTAATTCAAGCTGGTGCCACGAATTACTGAAATTTATATGATAGACAAATAGAGTAAAATTGGTGCAAAAAGGAGTTTGTACTGCAGCAGAAATTAATGCCACGTACTGTTTCACTTTTTAAAATTATGTTGTGCTAGTACATCTCCTTTTTAGATTATTTCCTCAAGATTTAGAAAGACATAATAATCCTAATCAAAAAAGATATTTTATGTGCTACACTACCTCACACTTCATTCCCAACTGAATTTTTCGCCCTCTCTGCCACACTCACTGGTATACATTGTATAATCCACTTCCGCGTGAAAAAGTAAGTCTTCATCTAACATTCCGGATCAAAAACATGTACCCAACTTACTTTATCACGACGAAACAAAACCAAGTTTTGTATGGGTACGTGTACGTAATAATAATAATAATAATAATAATAATAATTTGATTTATTGTCTCAGTTGAAACCTCATACTTGAGGAATTTTACACAATTAGACAAAATTTTGTATCTTAAATAACATTATTATAGTT